>JAYJMH010041041.1:0-15100 GCA_036873815.1 Phacellophora camtschatica | reverse complement strand
TTTTCGTTCTACTTGTCCTACATTCCGTGGTTTGAATTCGGTCACAGGAAAACATGAGGAAAGCCGTTGTTTCCCGGTGACCGAATTCAAACCACCAAGTGTAGGACAAGTAAAATGAAAAAGAAAAAACAGAAGTGGGAATAAATACAAACTTCATTTTTCCTAAAGCCCGTGGTTTTATTGTCCGTTAAATTGACAGTTTTACGGTTTTTGCGGCCCCCTATGACTCCACTTTTAGTTTTAGCGATTCATTAAAATTTTTTTATATACAATATCATACTTTAAATTGAAACTTCATTTGCTAGAGGCAGGCGAAGTAAATGTGTTAAAATTTCATTCAATAAAACCTTTAGTTTTAGCAATTTACACAGGCAAAACTAGAAGCATTGGGACCTTTTTAAAAACCTGTCGAGGACCTAGGGCCCACCCCACATGGTGTTGCCATTTGCTAAATCCTTTAAAATCAGAGTTCGTTATCGAATGCTTCTAAAAGCTTTTCATTCTTCATTAGAACTAAATAAATCCGAAATCATCTTGTTTATCACTTGGTCGTTATAAATCATGGATCGTCATAATACATTAAATGTTAATATTAGAAATTATACCACCTGGAAAATGCTTCTAATGACGCTAGTGAACATATTTTGAAATCATTCTTTATCAAAGCGCAGGTGGCGGTAATTTTGCCATAATAAAATATGACTAGCGTCATTAGAAGCATTTTCCTAGTGATATTTCTAATATTATCATTTAATGTATCATGGCGATCCATTATTTATAACGACCAAGTGATAAACAAGATGATTTCGGATTGATTTAGATCTAATCATAGTCATAAGATTGATAGTCCTAGTTATGACTATGATCTTATGAAGAATGAAAAGTTGTTATCAGTATTGCAGTTTCTATATATTGAGGATTCTGGCTATTCTTTTTTGAATTACTGTTTGTTTCACATCTCGTGTCTTGTTGTGACATCAGGCCCGTAGGAAGGGAGTTTGAATCGGGGGATCTTGTCGGTTTGGTTGCTACTGGATGTGTTTACCATCAAGCAGATTGAATGTTTTGACATTTTAAACAATGAAAATAGAAAAGACGGGCACTTGTTTGTTTTCACCTTGCTACTGATAGCGATAACAAAGGCCAGACTCAACATGGGGATTTCCATTTCCCTGATATACAGTGACAAGTATGTTCCCCCAATATATATCAACCCCCCCCAAAAAAACTCTCTGCAACTGTGTCCATTTCTGCCAAAAATTTCTTCCTCCAAAAATCAAATCGTAAGTAATTAAAATTGGGAACAATTATAGACCATACATGCAAGAGATCTTGTATTGAACAATCATACCCAATTTTAGTGTAAGCGATAACCAATTTGTACAGTGATAAAGTGAAAATGTGCAGTGATAAACTGCAAAAGTGTACAGTGATAAATTATCTGTAGTAAAACCATATTCGGTTGGAAAATCTTGCCATGGACTCTGGTCGCATTTAAGCTAATCTAAAGGGAGTGGTCCGTGAAAATTCCTCGGGACCCCTATACTTTCCTTTCCATGAAAATGCGCAGTGATAAAAGTTTTTTTTTTGAATATTGCATGTCTTGAATATTAGAAAAACAAACAAATGAAATACTGTTAACTGTCACCATGTTCATTATCAAGTCACCCTTGGGAATGTAATGAGATGATTCCAATCAGTAACGACTGTTTACAAATACCCTTATTTGGTGAACAGGCCTGAGGAACAGGAAATACAGTAATAAAATTGATATTATATGGACGATGCACTCGGGGGTTTTAGAATTTCAGAATTTTAGTACCACTTGACTTGGATAGATGGAGTGGTCCTATATTTTTGGGTGAGGGATTTCGATAATATATTTTTGGGTATTAAAATTTTTCTTAAAGAAATATATTTTTAGCTTTAAAATTTCAAAATCTTATATTTGTGGTAAAATACTAAGAAATAGCATAGAAATGTTATTAAAAAGATTTGATCATAACATGCACCATACTGTTATAATTTTAGGTTTGGGTATTCGTTCCATAATATTTTTGGGTCAACTCAAGGTTTCCTTCGTCCTTGGACGCGCCCCCATCTGAATTAAATGGTACGCCCCCCCCCTGAGAAAATAATTTGTTTTGTTGTTATGTTTTGCTCTTACGTTTGAACAAAAATTGAATTCTTGGAAATTTCTTTATAAATTTTCATGAAGAAAGAAAATTATCTTGTGACTTGTGTGTGCTTTTTCCTGTTTTGGAAAATGTTTTTCACGTAACTGTTACCCCCCGTCCAGAATGCTCTTTTGAGGATAATAGAATCTTTGTTCTCATTCTCATCATATTCAAAAGCATGCATATCTTTTTCTGACGATCAGAATCACCAACGAAACACGCACCTTCATTTACCTGCTGAAAGTTGAGTTGGCACACGCCTTTTTCGCTGGTTTGGTTTCCATTTTTCCTGAAAAGACTAAGAAAGTTTTATCCAATTTCAGCTCAGAGCTCATTTGTGACGAAAGTCAATATTTCACTCCACAGTTGAAGCTTTTTCCTCACAAAAGTCAAGATGGAGACTTGCGGAATGACTTTACTAAAATACTTGCTTTTTGGATTCAACTTTTTGTTTTGGGTGGGTATTTTCATTTATAGTTTTAGCTATTTTGAAAATTCGTTTGCGTTTAGTTGATGAATCTATATTTGCGATGGGTGCTCGCAACGAGTCTTTTTTGAAGTGTTGTTCATCGACAGGCAATCAGAGACAAAGCTGCAAAAGTACATGATCATTCACATCAGAAAAAGTCGCTGCACACCTCATTGACGAAAATGCCCGACTTGATGCCGACGGGAAACAGGCTTTGCTTGCAATTTTTATTTTTCCTTTAGCGGAAGTTGTTACATGATACTTCTCCAGGTTGTTGCCTATGTTTATAACAACGAACAAGTACAATTAAATATCAGGAAAATCTTTTTCAGGGACATTTTCTTGCCAGAAAATGAGTAGAGTTGGCGTAGCCTGTCAGGTCATCGACCGACATCATCATTGCATGCCAGTGACGATGTCGGTTGGGAACTGCTTAGACAAGCATTCTGTAGTTAAGAAAGTGAGTCACATGAGGGATCTGCAAATGAGGGATCAACAAGCCTTGTCAACCTGTCGTGACGGCGATGTCAGCTATAATTGCATCCAGTTGATACAAACAAACTTCCTTTTTTTTCAAGTTTCTTCTTTTTCGCGATTTTCAAAAACGAGCAATTTATTCGTTCTTTTTTTTCTTTTTGTGGAGATAACTTGAATGAAAAGTTAAAGCAACTGGCAAATAGCACCTGCAAATGTATTGATCGTTAAGCAAATTGAAAATTTTCAAAGGATTTTCCATTTCCTCACTGAATCCTTGTAAGTGTTGTGGTGTTGCCACACCCACTGCTCAACTGCTCAATTTTTTGCGCTTGACTGATGGCGCTTCGGTTTATTTCCATCAATAATGGCAGTGGCTGGCTAAAAAAGCGCGGGAAGAATAAAACAAGCATATCTTCAGGATGCTCTGTTGGTTTTTAGAACTAATAGAGTATTGACACGTTGCAGGATCAATTCGAAAGTTCAGTGTGAAGCAATTTTCAGAAAAATTCTCACCCAACAAAAACATGTCCTCTTGACATTGCCCTGACATTGACATTCCTTTCTGCAAAAAGAGGATTAAAAGAGCATGTGGGTTTGAGTGTCAAAAGCATCATCGCACGCAATTTTTACAAGAAACTTAAAATGTTCTTCAGTATACGGAAATTTTATTTTACACAAATTTACACTCTTTTTTTACATTCTTTTAAAAACCCTTAAGAACACATTACGAAGAACCACAATGGTGTCCTGCGAACGCAATAATTTGTCTTTGTAATAAATGTTGCCATGTTTAGAATAGTTTGTGGATCTTCACTTGATTTAAAGTTTGTTTCTGGGAGAGATAGAAGCGAGGAACTTGTGTGAGAGGCATGTAAATAACACATTTTCGGATCTGTCCATCAAAAATAAGGAAGGACATATACATAAAATGAAATTTTTTCAATGACTAATATCCAATAGAAGTTACCATTAAAGTAAATCATTTTTGTTAACCCCATTTTGTCTTAAATTGGGATAAAATTACAGTAGGAAATATCTGTGCAAAATGAGAATAATTTAAGAACATTTTAAGCTACAAATTTTTGGATAATTACCTCAGAATTAATAAGCAGCAGAAACGTTAATTTAGCTCTTAAAAGTATTCAGGCCTTCAGAAAAAGCCTGTGCAAATATAAGTGTATGATTTATAAAAAGGAGTTTATGCAAAAATTAGCAATTTATAAAACAATTGTTGCTACTGTTATTATGAGTATGTTGTACTTGACAGGTAGCAATGACTAAAATAATTGAACTTCTGGAACTGAACTTGTGTTTCAATTTTTTTATGATTGAAATGACAAATTTTATAAACATTTGGAAAAGAAGGAAAATGTGTTGCATTTTTTTTTTTAAACTATATATATATATACAATTAAAGTGCATATATATAACAAATATTTTTACTCTTTAATATAAAGGAAATTTCTGACTCTGCCCTAGCCTTTTCTAGTTTAAATATCCATTTTGGTTTTTGAAATAATTAATTTAAACATGAAATTTTTGTGGTATCGTAAATTCGCAAAGAATTTCCATAATTTTTGATGTCATTCAAAAAAATTTACACGTTTTGGTTGAAGGTGTTTTAAATAAGAAAATAATTTTTTTGTGTCACTGTATGCACTTCAATAAAAACAATTTCATCCGTTAAATATATATTTATATTATACTAAAAGAACTAGCATGAGATCAGGCTCTCCTTTTGAAAAAAAATCAAAAATCAAATAAAAGAACTAGCAAAGAATTTGTTGAACTTTGCAGGCAGAGTACAAATTTGTTGTTATTGGAAAATGACTTTTCTGAAAAATGTACAAATGAAAGATGTTTGTTATTCCGTCATTGATTTTGCATTCTAATATTTACACAAGGACTCGGCAATTTAAAAGGTTCATGAACTGAACTTCCAGTCTGAGTTTTCATCTTGTTATGACAGATGCCAATCATTTGTAAATATGCATATCATGGAAGATATGTGTGTTGCATTCTTAGTATCAAACTTGTTGGGAATCTGCATTTTATCAAGGTACTCATCTTTTGTACAAATTAAAAATAACATTACATTTATATATAATATTTTATCATAGCTGGCTGGCATTGGTGTTATGGCCATTGGAATTTACAGTCGCGTTGAAACAAAAGACTTTGAGTCATTCCTTGGTACTGGGGGCGTTCAATCAGCTGCCAATATTATGATTGCTGCTGGTGTTTTTGTTATGGTTGTTGGATTCTTTGGATGCTGTGGCGCATTGAAAGAAAACAGATTGCTCCTCACTGTTGTACGCATGTTTAAATTTGTCATTTTAATTATAATATTTTTGAAATTGGCATACCAAAATAGATTTGGAACTTATTTTTTTTGTCAATTAGCATTCTTTTTGGCTCAATTGATAGGTTACATTTTTATGTTGAGTCAAATTTGACTTCATGTAGCCTACCACTGAGGGCCTCAACTATTCCCCTACATACCTTCAACTAAATTGCAGAGCTGCAGCAGCCCTGCTAAGCAGATGCAGATCGAGTAATACTGCAAATTGATTTCAAATCCATTACATAATCATATTGCCCAAATAACTGCAAATGATACCCAAAATGTACTGCTCTACTGTAGAAAATTGGCAAACAGCTGCATTGAGCTTGCTTTTTTATGACAAACAGATGACTCACAATTTACTTTTTTAATTCTGTAACACATGCAAACTATTTTCTTGTATCTTTGTATTAATTTAAATTATATTTTATTTTTGTTTATGATTGTATATACTGTATATATACAGTACAGGCCATTCGTAGCTTAACATAATTTCCTTGCCAAAGAATTCTTGCCAACATTTCAACAGTCTTCAGAACTTTTAATTTTTATCAAAAAACTCTTTCCCATGAGGAATTTTTGGGGACAACGAAATACTTCATTCAGACTCTAAATATTATTCTTCCATGCACCACAAGAATTCTCACAGCCTTTCAAAGAACTGATGAAAATCTTTAAGAATTCTTGCTATGTTAAGTTACGAATGGCCTGTACTGTATATGTTGTGGAATATGAATTAGGTTCTTGACAAGATATTCAAATTAATTAATAAATAAAGTTTCAGTGGTTGCATTTGTGATCAATACACAATTCCACCAAAGATTGCAGAATGGGTTAATGACCATAATGCAATGCACTCACTTATTGAATAGCAATATAATTTAAACTGCATGGCATCTTGGTCATATATATATATAACCTTTCCTTCATCTTCAGCAGGATTATCCGTTGAATTTTTTGAGTAAGCCTAGTGTTGTCTTCCCCACCCCCAATTTTTATGTTTAACTTAATTGAAAGATCTCCACTAATGTATTTTCATTGACATTGGTTTTTATTAAATATTTTCACAGTATTTTGTGATGCTGCTGTTTATCTTCATTCTTGAGATTGCTGGTGGAATCTATGCATATGTTAAGAAAGAAAAGGTCAGTTTTTGTTTTGCTCTTGTGTTGTTTGTATGTAAAAGTATATATATATATTCATATAGTCAGGGTGGCTTATATTTGCGCACTCCACAATGTTGTATATATAACTTTTGCGCAGAGTAGTTTAGTCCAGTTTGCAGAGGTTTACATTCACAACGGTTTTCATGAAAAAGAGTAATCTCTTACCATTCATTTGATTTTACTCATGCTTGTTTTATCCACGAAAATCTTTTGACGCTCAATCAAGTATTGACTTGCATTGTTATTGAAATAAAACTTTTCATCAGAACCATTGAACTTTGTTGCTATGATGTCATTGTGAGCTTGTCAAATAGCAGTTGGTAATTGAATCATTTATCTGTACTTCACCATTAACCTCCTGCAATAATTTAAATTCAGCCATTTCAGTTATTGAAAAAAATGCCTGTGCAAAAGTTGCACTCCACTCTATGATGTAGTCAGCTAACTTTGATGAAACAACTTTTTAACAATAAATTTGGCCAATTTCTGCTTTTAGCAACCAGTAGTAAATTTACCTTGGGACAAGGATTAAAGGGTCGTAAAAGTTAGGGTAATGCTCAACAAAGCTTTAAACTCAGAAAACATTTTCTCTCTCTAAATCACACTTAAAATCATCGCACAATGTATTAAAATAATCAAAATATTGTATTTTTAGTCCAGTTTGACAAGGTTTACTTTCACAAAAGTTTTCTTGACAAAAGGTAATCTCTTGCCATTCATTTGATATATTACTACCAGAGCTGCAAAACATTTTTTTCTTTCTGGGAACCTGGTTTCAAAGTGAACAATTTTCTGTCAAATGCATAAAGTTTTTTAAAACAGTTATTCTTTTTACAAGAAAACAAGTATACCCAGGTATAACAAATGATGTGAGTAAGAAACGTCTAGCTGCCTAAGTTTCATTTTTCCCATCACTATTTGTCATAATTCTCAAGGAGTTATGGTATTGAAAGAAAGAGTTGTCCAGATATTTTTTCCAGAATAATGACACTCAGAGTGGCATCCGAAGGAGAAGAGCAAGTAAATGGTTGATTTAAACACGAGAACTGTCTGAATTAATGTTTGTTGATAGAATAGTGCTGCTACTTTCCCTGCCAATTGCTTTTTCATTATGTCAACAAACTGAATTATTCATTCACATCATATTTAACTGACCTGACCTTGACAGACATGTTAAATTGTGTTGAATAGCAGAGAACAAACCGTAACCAGCCGACTCTGTTGCAATATCATCGGAAGTTTGACCTAATATTGTTTGCCGGATAAACATCCTTGTCACATGTGATGAGGTTGGTTGTCATTCTATTTACGGTCTGCACAACAAACACTGTCCTGTGGGTGGTGGTGGTTGTTGGAGGAAACTGGATACCAGACAAAAGGATTGATATGGCTTATTCCATTGATATCATATGACCTCAGCAATTGCTGAATTTAACTGAAGCAAACTATTTAACCAACCCAAGGCCCAACAAACTATGAAGCATTATTTGTCTGTTGCTTCATAGCACTTAATCATGCAATTTTTAAATAGTATCCAGAAATTTAAAACATCAGTTCAGTTATAATGTGACTACAGCTCAGTGTTGTGAACATTTTGACATGCATGTTTTCTACGGAATGATGCAAATTTAACATTTCCATTAATAATATTATGATTTTCTAAAAGATCGAATGTGTATTTAAAACAAAAATAATTTGCATGCAATTCAAGACTAAATAGTAACAGAATCACTGTGATACAGAAAAAACAGAATCACTGTGATACAGAAAAAACAGAATCACTGTGATACAGAAAAAACAGAATCATTGTGAAACATAAAAAACAGAATCATTGTGAAACATAAAAAACAGAATCACTGTGATACAGAAAAAACAGAATCACTGTGATACAGAAAAAACGGAATCACTGTGATACAGAAAAAACAGAATCACTGTGATACAGAAAAAACAGAATCATTGTGAAACATAAAAATTAAAAAATAGCATGTGCACTATAATTTTATAGTTGTGGTAAGGAATCAATTTTTATGTGCAGTGAACTTCATAAAGTTAACTGAATCTTCTAGTAGAATGTTTTGATCATTTTTTTCCTATATGTTTACTTTAAAATTTGCTGCCAGTTTAAGCTCCCTGAAAACTTTCTGGGAACAATGTTTTAAAAGAAATTTAAATGTTTTGAAAAAATGTTTGCAACTAAAAAAGTCAGCTGTTCTTCTTTCCAACTCATTATTCTCAGAAATGTTGAGGCATAATTTTATTTTATTTTACACTGCTCAATATTTTGATTATTTTAATACATTGTGCGATGATTTCAAGTGTGATTTTGAGAAAGAAAATGTTTTCCGAGTTTAAAGCTTCGTTTAGCTAATTATCATTTCTTTTAGGACCCTTCAATCCTTTTCCCAAGGTAAATTTAATACTGGTTGCTATTCAAATGCAGAAATTGATCTAATTTCTTGTTGAAAAGTTGTTCGTCAAAGTTATCCGACTATGTCCCAGAGTGGAGTGCAACTTTCGCACAGGCATTTTTTTTCATAAACTAAAACCGCTGAATTAAAATTATTGCAGGAGGTTGAAGGTTAAGTACAGAGAACTGATGTAATTACCAACTGTTGATGCTAACGCTCAATTAAGTATTGACTTTCATGTTTGTTGAAATTAAAACTTTTCAACAGAACCATTGAACTTGGTTGCTATGTCGCCATTGTTGCTATGTCGCCTTTGTTGCTATGTCGTCATTGTGGGCTTGTCAATTATCATGAGTGAATGTTGATTTTGCATTGATTTATCAGGTGATAGAACATGTGACACTGAATGTGAAAACGGCTGTGAATAGCAGTTATGGTGGGCCAACTAAGTCAGATCAGGCTTTCACGACGGCTCTTAATGTACTTCAGACTAAGGTATTATTGTACACATATATATATATTATTTATATATATATATATAGTGTGGGCATGTATCTCGTTATATATAAAACTGAACGGACATTTAAAGATGCACTTTCTTGTCTATTTCATATCATTATTTGTATTAAACATTTTGTGGAATAATATAAGTATTCAAACCACTTAGAGCAATTTAACATTGTCTTTTGGAAAAATAAAAGACAAGTGAACACTCTTGGCTATATATTTATATATATATATATATATAGCCAAGAGTGTTTCCAAAAGACAATGTTGAATTATTATATATATATATATATACAATTTATTCAAATATCAATTCCAGGAGAAATACAGTTTTGTTCTTGATCTTTGGGGCATAAAAATATTGATTGAGAATGATAAATTTATTGTCCTTTTGTTTGGAAAGGATATTGTATATACTCTTATGTTGCAGCTGAAATGCTGTGGATTTAATGGACCACTGGACTGGACTTCAACTACCTGGGGCAATGCTAATCCAAGCCTAAAGACTCCAAAATCCTGCTGTATAAATTCTAACAGTGCAACATGTACAAAAGATTCGTCGTCCTCAGTTGTCTACAGCAAGGTAAGGTTTATTGCTTTTGTTGGACTAACTTGTTGGTAAGTTTAAATGCACTGGGCCTAAATGTATGCAAATTGTTGAACAGCATTCACTATCGTTCTATGAATGAAGCAAGTTGAAATGCACTGTGCCTTAAAATATGTAATTTGTGGAACAGCGTTTTCAGTTGTCTACAGCAAGGTAAGGTTTATTGCTTTTGTTGGACAGATCATGCACATTTTATGAATAAAGCAAGTTTAAATGCTCTGTGCTTAAATGTACGCAAATTGTTGAACAGCACTCACTGTTGTTCTATGAATAAAGAAAATTGAAATGCACTGTGCCTTAAAATATGTAATTTGTGGAACAGCGTTTTCAGTTGTCTACAGCAAGGTAAAGTTTATTGCTTTTGTGTGATGCGCTAAAACATGCAAATTAACAGAACTTAGTAAATATATCTGGACACTCAAAGACAACAACATCGATTACTCCCTTTTCTGGCGAACAATATCATCCCATTCAACGTACAACCAATCAAGCAAAAGGTGCAATCTTTGCCTCAAAGAAAAGTTTTTCATTATCTGCCACCCCGACACAGGAACACTGAACAAAAGGAGCGAACTTGTATCTTCTTGCAGACATAGGAACAAGCCCTATTGTGCAATACATGACTTAACACTTTATTTAGCACCTTATTTTTATAATCATCTTTGTAAGAGGAATTTTGTTCATTAACATCAACATCTCCTGAAGAGTGAGTCAATCACGAAACAGGCTTGTAGAGATGAAGATAGTTGTTTGATTTTTCTTATGCTATGTATACTACGCTCTACTTATATGTATTGAGCATTTTTATCACGGACAAATCAACATACTGATTTTATAACTAGCTCCAAGCTAGCAAAAAAAAATGAGGCTACAGACTTGCAATTCTAACCGAAAACGTCCGATTTCAAACGGTTTGGTCTTCAGTGAAAAAGTTAGGCTTCAGCCTTACCACATCAACTGAAAAACCGCAAATACAGCCTTCCCATTTTAGTCGAAAAGCAACCAGCTGCAAAACCCTCAATTTCAGCCAAAAGATTCTAACCTAATAATTTTAACAGAAAACCAAAAAGTTTCGAATTGCCTCATTTTCAGCTAAAGGCAAGGCTATAATCTTACAATTTTAACAACAAATAGCCTCATTTCCAGTTTTCTCGAGAAGGCCTGTGGCATCCTCTATTACCATATTGACCATGCATATTATCAAAGGAATTGGTAATTCGAAACTACCCTTTGGTATTGTCACTGGCTAAATAACCGTTTTTTCTCAAAACCATTGAAAAATTATTTTTTGACTAAAAATGACTGAAAAAGTTTAAAGAATATTTGACAAAATAAAACACCATCATGTCACATTTCAACATCATCATGAGAATTTTCAAATCTTCTATTGATTGTATTTCCTAAAAAAGAAATGAAGAAAAGAATGAAAACAAAATTTTACGGCCGTAACGCCCCCGTAATTATTGATATCATCTATCATTGTTAATAAATTAGCATACAATTCTGCTGGTTTTTCATCATTGTTTAAAGGTACCTCAAAGACAGTGTTGAGTACCTTTACAATGACATTTCAAATAACAGTTTTCCTCATAATACAAAAAAGGCTACAGTTTCTCCATTAGCTAAAGGGGAATTATATTGACTGATAGCTAAAAATTCTGTCCAATGAGTGCTTTAAACTCATTTTCTAAAATTTATGAAAACATATAGAAATTCAACTTTTACAAATAAATGTCAAGATCTAGATACTCACTTGCCCAAGATACCATCTTGGAGACAAAGATTCACTAATGAATCATCAGCATCTTCCATGCTCCTAACTTTCCCACAAAAAGCATATGTTTTAAAGCTACCAGTCATGCGTCCTTCTTCATCAACATCTGCAATACTAATCTGAACAGATGCATGATCCTTTGCTGAAATTATTGAGTTAGTTGCTGAGCACTTTCGTGGAATGTACAAATCAACATTTTCCTTTGCTTCGTTCTGCATGTTTGACTAAGCTGAAATAAAAAAATTTAAAATTTAAATTCTGAATTCGGCATTTGTGCCTCTCATCTATCTATCTGGGGTTCTACAAGTTTGGTAAATTTCGGAGTATCAAGAGATGTCCTGAAGAGTCAGCAAAGAAGATCCAGAGTGAGAAAAAGGTAGGTTGAAGAGCCATAAATCATTGCAACATTTTTGAGATCTTATAA
This sequence comes from Phacellophora camtschatica, assembly GCA_036873815.1. NCBI lineage: Eukaryota > Metazoa > Cnidaria > Scyphozoa > Semaeostomeae > Ulmaridae > Phacellophora > Phacellophora camtschatica. The sequence continues at coordinate 2,747 of JAYJMH010041041.1, read as the reverse complement.
ACAGATTTAAAACTAAAGTATCATCCTAATGACAGGGCTAATGCTGTTATAAACAGATTTAAAACAAAAGTATCATCCTAATGACAGGGCTAATGCTGTTATAAACAGATTTAAAACCAAAGTATCATCTTAATTACGGTGCTAATGCTCTAAAGTATCATCCTAATGACAGTCCTAATGTTGTTATAAACAGATTTAAAACCAAAGTATCATCTTAATTACAGTGCTAATGCTCTAAAGTATCATCCTAATGACAGTGCAAATGCTGTTATAAAAAGATTTAAAACCAAAGTATCATCTTAATTACAATGCTAATGCTCTAAAGTATCATCCTAATATCAGTGCTAATGCTGTTATAAACAGATTTAAAACCAAAGTCTCATCTTAATTACGGTGCTAATGCCCTAAAATGCCATCCTAATGACAGTGCTAATGCTGTTATAAACAGCTTTAAAACCAAAGTCTCATCTTAATTACGGTGCTAATGCTCTAAAGTGCCATCCTAATTACAGTGTTAATGCTGTTATAAACAGATTTAAAACCAAAGTATCATCCCAATGACAGTGTCAATGCTCTAAAGTATCATCCTAATTACAGTGCTAATGCTGTTATAAACAGATTTAAAACCAAAGTATCATCCCAATGACAGTGCCAATGCTCTAAAGTGCCATCCTAATGACAGTGCTAATGCTGTTATAAACAGATTTAAAACCAAAGTATCATCCTAATTACAGTGCTAATACAACAATATTAAAAAGTGTTGCAAACTATTCAACCTGAGGAAGGCAAAGCTTACCTATGGGCCGCTAACTAAAATCTGTAAAATAACATAAAGATATATTTACCTTTTTTTTGGATATAAAATATAAAGATACATAAAGATATAAAACAACAGCAACAAACATGTTGAGGTAATTACCTTTTTTGGTACGAGGTATCTACCTTTTTTAGGACATTAAGTTCATTCCATAATTGAGTAGCTCTTTGTGTTTTAAGGATTCTATTTTGTAATATCTGAAGTACTTTGATAGATTTGGCAAATGTTTTCCATATAAACTTACTGTATTTTTGAATGAACAAGTGAGTTAATAATCATTCTTTTGGGACAAAATATCTGAGATTATAGAAAATGGATGAGTATGATTATTTCACTTTAAATTCTTTCAATATTTTTCTCCCATGTTAGCTTTGAATTCAATAATCCAGATTTTTAGATTTTGAACTTCAATTAGTTTTTCTTCTATGAAGATTTCAAATATATTTTGGGAAATTTTGTTTTTGTTGGAGAAAAGATGCAATAATTTGTTTTTTGGGTATTTATAAGCAATTTGTTTGATCTTAGCAAGTCATTAACATTGTCCAGTTCAATGTTTACTTCAGATATCAATTTGTTATTGTATTTGCCAGAACAAAATATGTTTCTTTGTGTTTACGTTGCAATAATTAGATTTTTTTCAATTACATAAGTGTACTGATGATGATTTCGAGATAACTTTTAATTAAATCATTGATTTTTCCTCTAAAACCAGAATGGTAGAGTTTATAAAGTCCTTTTAAGAGTATGTGTGTAAAATGCAGAGGCAGAAATTATGGCGAGGATCTTGTGACAAATTTCCTAATGGCTAAAACAGCTATGTTTTGCAAAATATTGGTCCTGAGTCCTCGTTCCATAGCCTATTTCAAAGATATGAAATGGAATGTCTTTTTCGCTAATCTCATTAGGATGGTAATAAACTGAAAGTGATGTTGTTTATCATATAACATGCTAGCCTGCTTTTTCTGGCTAATGTCAACTTGCAAACCTGGGGTGAGGGGGGAGGGGGTTTACTATAGACTTTAAGTCTAACATAGATAAATTTTACAGAAATGTATGTAGTGTTAATGAAATTTCAAATTTCAAGCTAATCAGGCCTATCGAATAGCAAGCGAAAATGAAATTTGAAAGTTTACATTTAGAAATTTTTATTGGTTTAAAAATTTACCAATTTGGTCATTCCATGTCAAAGAGGGACAAAAAAATTAGATTTGTAATGCACCCTCTCAGATTTACTAGAAATTTAGATCAGTTGTTAGGCATCATAAAGGGGAGAAAATCTGAAAATTTTAGGTTGATATCTTTTTTCATTCAACAGTTATCCATATTTTAATTTTTGCTTATTTTGAATAAATTTGTTCTTTTATCTGCCATTTTGAATTTCTAAAATTAGCCTTTAGAACCACCCCAGCCAAACAGAAAACACAGTAGATTATACTGAAACCCTATTTTGACTTTCGCAAATAGTTAATACCACCTGTCAAATAACCAAAATATCCGCCATGTTGGAAAAATATGACAATTCCAAATTTTTGTATGCATAAACTACATATGATAGAACTTACAGTATATGTGCAAAGAGTCAGCAATAATATTTGCTTTGTTTCTGAGATATGCACCATGCAAACGTTGCAATAAAATTTTGAAAATTTCTGTATTTTACCTGGTAAAATTAACTTTGCAAACTGGTTCTGGTACAAACGTACCATAATAAATGTTGTTAAAGTTCTACCTCTTTACACTACCTATACAGTACAGGCCATTCGTAACTTAACATAGCAAGAATTCTTATAGATTTTTATCAGTTCTTTGAAATGCTGTAAGAATTCTTGTGGTGCATGGAAGAATAATATTTGGAGTATGAATGAAGTATTTCGTTGTCCCCAAAAATTCCTCATGGAAAAGAGTTGTTTGATAAAAAATTAAAAGTTCT
>JAYJMH010041030.1:0-15101 GCA_036873815.1 Phacellophora camtschatica | reverse complement strand
GTGTCCCCTGCTGGAAACAAGTCATCTCGAGACTTTCGCGGGCTAGGCACGTTAAATACGATAACTCACTGACTCACCCAGGGGGCTTATTCAAGGATTTACGGTAGGTTTAGGTCAAAAAAATCGATTGCAAAGTTTTCAGTTTTATCTGTGTTGTAAAGAAACTTTTAAACCGATTAAATTGTTTTTGGCTCCATTTGTGTTATTGATTTTTCCACCGGCACTTGGTATATATAGTCGTATTAATTGTTCATGAGTGTAATTATCTTGAAAGATAGCGTTGCAAAAAATGGAGAACTTTCTGAAATTGCATCATGAGCTTTTGCTCGAAAGTATGTGCAGTGATTTGAAATTTGGAAGTCTTTGATCTTAGGCTGATGCTCTTTGTGTCTTCTTTTGAAACATTTTACGTTCTTTCAGTTAGTTTTCTAAGTTTGGCTTCGTGTAATTTTTCTCAATTTTTTCTTCAGAAAAACCCGGATTTCCCTGCCACGCAGTTATCTATGATACCGAAAGTGAGTTGGTTCACGAGAAACTGCTGAAAACGGTTGCCAAATGTTTTCCTGAGCTTCAAAAGTGCAAGGGTCCGATAGTCACAGGTCGAGATCCAGCTGTTTCTAAATGCATCAAATCCATATTCCCGAATCTTTTTGCCGTCACGGACTGGGAGCATCTCATTGTAGACTCACGGTTGTGGCTCCGATCAACCGGCGCAACTGTGTCGCAGATAAACACATTTACAGATCATTTACGTCTTCTGCTCGACTCCCCAACGAAGGAGCATTATGGTGAAAAATTCGTTCGCTGTTCTGAATCCTGGACACCCGATTTTCGCAAGTATTATGATGAAAATCTTAAAGTCACAATCGAAACGAGGCTTGGGCGTTGGATACTGCAAAGGTATAATCTTTTTAGCAAAGATCTAGGTGTTACAGACATTGTAAACGAGGGACTACAAGTGCTAATGCGAGATATGCATGACATAAAGGATCCTGGGATAGACATTTTGGCAATAGCTCTTTTTCACATGAGTGTTCATTTGTCAAATGAAATCACGAAGAGTTTGTGCAATATGGGAACTTATAAACTCCGTCCCGAGCTTCAGTATCTAATGCGTGCATCTGACGAGGTTTTTATCGCAGACAAAACTCTTCCTCCCGCAGCTATTGTTGAGGCGATTAAAGGAAACCGACTGCCATTTCAAGCCACTGGGATTAGCGATAAAGTTGACGAAGGTCTGCGTGCTGAACGTATTCATTCCACAGGAAACATCTTCCATGTTAGCCAGCTTCAAGCGTTTCTCGTGAAAGGCATGTGTGACGATTTGCATGCGGTGAAGCTGTATCCACGAGAGTATTGTACATGCTTGAAGAAGGAGATTTGCTGCCATATACTTGCAGTGAAGCTCAGTTTGGGGCTGACGCAAACCACGGCAAGATCCAAAGGCACGCCTGCACCTTGTATTGTTGTCAATGTTGCCCAGCCTCCATCAACAGCAACAACACAGTTACCATCATCTGCAAGTGCTGCTGACCAAGTCCATGCTGCTGCGCAAACAATAGCAAATCTTGTAGCATCTGGAGCCGCAGCTCAGGGAGGCAGCCAACAGGTTTTCACGTTGGATTCCTTCATTGAAGCTTTGACAGTTGCAAAAGATTGCATTGCTGCTCCTCAAAGTGATGTGACAACCGCCACCAATGAAAGCAGCGAACCAGCAGGTACAATTGAGATTCAGGTTCAAGTTACCGAGAGTTAAAGAAAACTTAAAAAGACGGTAAGGATAACTGAAGTATTTTAGTTGCTGATGCTATTGGCTAGATATCAGAATGAAATCACTCTCAAAAGATCGCCTGTTTAATAATTTCCAAGTTTGTATGCTTCAAGATAATTTTTTCTACCCTGGCAGTTGTCTCGTTATCAAGTCGTGAATTTTAATATACATCGAAATTACTGAAGCTTGCCTAATTCTTCTTATTCTTTAATTTACCCATGGTGCAATGCTGCCACTTGTGGTTTGTTATTTAAAAACAAATTATTACTGCGGAGGAAGAATGTTTTTATCTTTGCGGAGGAAGATGTTTTACCTCTGTGGAGGAGGATGTGAACAATCTTACGTCTTTGGTTGATACTCCTCCGCAGTCGTAACATCCTTTTCCGCAGAAGTAAAAACATCCTCCGCAGAGGTAAAAATATCCTCCGCAGAAATGAAAGAAATTTTTCTAATAACACTTAAGGAAAAAGTTTATGATTTACCCAGTCAGCTTTACGACAGTGCGCCTGTAAGAATGTTTGACCTTCCAGGGGAGTTAAAATTGATATCTGTCAGATTTTTCTGTTTGAAGTTAGATGAAACGTGTTTGTGTTTCAAATAGTAGTCTATTGACGCATTATATTAATTTTATTTTGCAACATGTATTTATATAACAATGGCAGATTTCGTAACTAGAGTTATATTGACACGCCAATTTCAACGTGATAAATTATCGAAGACAAACGAATTCTCTCAAGCAGAAGATCATAATAAACAGAGCCATGTTTTGATTTTCTGCTTGAGAGAATTCGCTTTGTCTTGAATGGCTAATTGCTTTGAAATTATAGTGTCGATTTCACTATTGTTACAAAATCTGACCTTGCTTATTTATATAGCTCGCTGCATGTGAAAACTGCATCTTATAAAATAAAGCAAACATTTGTGAAGAACTCGTATGTGGATAACAAAGGCATTTAAGTTTACCCTGGCTGGCAATGATTATTGGCAATATTCTCAGCGAGAGTGTTGAAACCAGCAGCAGTCTTGCGTAAACATGAACATAAAGTTGAGTTGAGGCATCTGCAGCAAGGTTGACTTTTACGTGTCTTCTTACGTCATGAGATAGAGAGTTGCACAGCCTCTCTACTTGGGTCGTGCCCAATTCTCACGCAGTTGTGCATGTAGTCAGATCCGCAGGGGGGAGGGGCAAGAAGAAAAGAGAGACCCATTACTATAGGTTGAATCCTTATTAGGAAAAATTTTCAAATGAAATTATCAGGCACCTTATACGCTGAGCCCTGGGGGCGGTTGCCCCCTGTCCCCTTTTGGCACCACTGCATAAAGTACCAAATGTTCAAATGGTTCTTTTAGGCTTTTACCAGATTCAAAGCACGAACGTCTTTAATATTGCCTTTGTGTTCCATAGTAGGGGGTGAATATTTTTGAAAACATGCATTGAGGCAGACTCGAACAGTTTTTATTTTTTTTTTGTAAAGCAAAGGAATCATCGATATATCGACAGTTTCGATATATCGACAATACAGTTCGTTTTTACTAGTACATACTGACGTTGTACTGTCATCTAGCAACACAATCATGAAACATTCATGTAACAAAAAACCATATGACATCTTAGATTATAAGAGTTTGCTGCATACTTCTTCTAATAACGCAAAACATATAAACGTTTTTATTTTGTATTAACTTTTGTAGGGTTGTTTATTTTACACGTTGTAAATAGGATAAGGGGCAGAAATATTTGTTGTAAGGATGAAAGCTTACATTTGCAGTAGATTGATTTGTCTGTCATTTTCTCTACCACTCTTGAATATTGAACTTTGAAAATAATTATTTCTAGAGTTGAAATAGAAAAGAGTAATTTTTGTGCAACTCTTATGCTGTTGTGCACGACAAGGGCTTTTACCAGATTCAATTCAAGGCTAAATATAAACTGAATATATTGTTGAATTAATCGTTTTTGCGTTGTTCCTGCTGTTTGTATTTTTATTATCAAACTTTGTCGCAAGCATCTTAATACCGAACAACATAACAGTAGCCTTTCCTTAAAAGCAATCTTGAATATTGCCTTGGCATCTCTTGCTCTGCGTATTGTCCTGTCCCACTTCCAATTAGTTGTATCAATCCGTTGATCAAGGTTTTCTTCCAAGTCATTTGTTTGTGTTTCATTGCGAGCAAGAGTAGCCCTTCCTAAAGTTTATCTTGCAAACATGCATCTAATTTGAAAGTTAAATACGATCGAAAAATCGTTGTTTTCTCGCCGCGCATGCAAAAAGTTTGAGCGTTTATTTTATCTCCTTAAATGAAAATGTGAATAGTTCTGTGTAAGTGCTCCCAGGCCAGGGGTGTACTGAGCCATCCAGCATTTGGGCACTGCCAGAGGGCCCAGCAAGTATGGTAGTTTATGGGCAATTGCACGCGCCTAAACGTTCATGGTGCCCGGGCACCCAAACTATTTGCAATCTGCCTTTGTCCCAGGCAATGCAAGTTGTCCCAGGCAATGCAAGTTTTCAATCCCTGGTTTTTGGCTCAAGGGCCCTCAAGCAAATGAATTACAACCAGCCTTCATACGGTCTACGTTAATATGGCTGGGTATTTCGTGTGGTATAGGACGACTTTGCTGAACACTTTTGTCTTTGCAGTAAGATGATCCTTATATTCGTTTCTTGTGGATTAGTGTAAAATGTCTTTTCGATAACCTTCTTTATAAGTGCATAATCACAGGCTATCTTTTCGAAAGCTAATTTTCCAAACAGAGATGAACAGTAAAGAGAAATATTTTGATATGTAATGGCTGATTACAAACTACAATGTAGACCACACAAAATAAATTCTTTTGAAATTCACGTAAAATCATAGATTCACATTTACTCACGCTTTGAATCTAAAATCATATTTTTGATTTGATTGTCCTATTTTCTTTTGCTGAGTTAGCCTCTTTTTCAATTCCATTTTGGCTCCACTTCGCATCGAGCCTGGCCATCCTACTGACACAAATATTGCACGCAATATTACTTTTCCTTTCGTAATATTGGATTGAGGAAAATTTTCCTAAAACATGGCGGGCGACCTCCTTGCTTTTTGCAAAGGTTAAAAAAGGGATTGAAAACTGCCTATTGGCAAAAAGTAGCATCGTATTTTAACACATTTTGTAAACAAGATGTAATTTAAATCTAATTTTCAGAGTTGGTGATGGCATGTTGCAGAAAGAGTAACTAAGTCCCAATCTTAAAGATCCCAATGGTTGGTGGATATTTTGAAAACCAGTTTTGGATATTTTGGAAAACCGGTTTTGGATATTTTGGAAAACCGGTTTTGGATATTTTAATAATTTACCTCCATTATATTATTTTTAATTTCATATCATATTTCACTACACCCAACAACGTCTTCGGGAGATTGTGAATTGGCTGTTATGGAAATGAATAAGAAGCTTGTGGACCTATTCTATAATGTAATAAGCTAGAAATAATCGTAATAAGCTAGGAGTAATGTAAATCCGGATTCATATAAGATTTATTAGACTTAGAGTCATCTTTTAACCAGTCCACTTTTTGCTTGTGTTGACTAATCATCTCTTTAACCCTTGCGTCCAAGATTTCTTCTGTCAGGACTCCATCTGTTGATGCATATGTGCTGGCCTAAATAAACCGAATGAACAGCAGATAAGTTATATGACGTTGTAATTTTGGGTCCTTTTCACAAAACGACACGAGAAAACCCAAGACATGCAATTAAATGAAGAGCTGCATTGTACTTATCAAAAACTTTAGTCATAGTCAATTAGACTTGCTCCAAGTCTATTTCCTGTCGTATTTGATCAGTCTTTGGTCAGTGAAGTTGTGTAAGAGTGGAAAAACAGAGTGAGAAATTGACATAAAGAACAGAGGCACATTTCGCAATGATGAAATTGACACACCAATTTTAAAGTGATTAGCCATTCAAGACAAAGCGAATTCTCTCAAGCAGAAAATCAAAACATGGCTTTGTCTTCGATGGCTAATCGCTTTGAAATTGGTGTGTCAATTTCACTATTGTTAAAAAAGTTGCCACTGTTGGCATGAAGCAAGTCTAAGAACGAGAGTAAACAAACTAGTCGTATTTGATTTGATTTTAACGGCGACGTACTTTAAGTTTCAAATAAAAATATCAATGATATAGTTTCATAAGAAATAAAATGAGTACTATTACTTGTGTCAACCATGACAGGAAAAGAGATCTGATAATCTAGTTCCTACTATGGTTGGCACTTACAATTCTTACAGCACTCAGCAATATTAACAAAAAGAGCGAAAAAAGGGAAAGTAGAAAGAGAAAGTAGAAATTGAGATTTTAAGAAAGAATAGGATTTTAAATGATAAAGAAACTCGTATGAGTAGTTTCCATTTGCTAGTCGTTTCACAAGCTATCTTGGAAAAAGTTAAGAATTTAGACATTTTATTATATTCAATACATCTTAAAGAAAATGTTTTGATTGATATTTTATACGAAGTAGATAAACAGCCACCCACCTGCCATGCTATTCCTAATTTGGCAATCTCTCTACCAGACAAACCGTCGGTATTTGCAGCAATTTCTTTGCATTTCTCGTTAAAATCGAAGTTTGCAACTTTGATACGTCTAGAACGAAACGAAAAATAATAAACGAAAGATTTAATATTTTCCTATATCAGACAACTCTAGTAAATGTCATTCGTAAAATAAGTCAAATTATGCCACCAACTTAAAGTTTACAATCTAAATTAAACGATGAAATGTAATACACGCATGCCTAAAAAAAATCAATATGTAAAATACCTAAGTTTAAAACCACGAACTCCTAAACTAGAGTGGCAGGGATAGCATTAAAAGATCGAAAAACCTTTTTCTATAATGGTCCCCTTAGAGGTTTGTGGTTAAAAAAAGTACAGGTTTATTGTTTACAAGGAGGTGTCAGATGATCAGCCTTTGTTCTCTGTCTGGGTTTTCTTCGCGAAGAAAGCTTTTTATTATAATTTTATTATGTCTTTGCATTTTCTCGCACTAGGGCAGTAGGATTATTCGCCGTACTTGTAATACATTTTTCAAAAAATATTTTCATTTTGTTTGTATGTTTAATTATTACATATGTTTTAAAGTGCACTCAAGTTGAATTAATGTATCTTGCAATTACTATTTTTCATTTATACTTTTCTACTCTTAATTTAATTTCAATTATTTTAGAATTTTACTCTGACTCTGGTTCAACTCTGACTTCGCGTAACCGAAATATTTCGTAGAATAATCCACCTTCCCGGCATCCGTGGATCCTGGTTTTCACATTTGTTTCTAATGGGTCTGTGCAATGTTATGACAATCTCCCCCCCCCCAAAAAAAATAAAATTCCTTAAATAAAAACTTACGTAGATCTCCAGCCCCGAGTGGCTGCGTTCAAAATATACTGTTCAAAGTATCTTCGGACAAGTCTTTCCCTCTCGTCAGCATCTGGCAGTTTGAATTCAATCATTTCATCAAGACGATCGTTGATTGCCCAATCAAACTGATCCGGCTGATTACTTGCTAACACCAACATAAATCTGCAAGAGACACAACAAGATTATTTTAACTAAGGATTATTACATTAAATATTATAGTATAAGTTTGTCTCGAAAGTTGGTATCGATTTTAATGTTATATAGTACCTAATCTACACATATGTATACCGGGTGTCCCAAAAGAAGGTGTCCCAAAAAGAAGATGTCCCAAAAAGAAGGAAACACGATTAATATAATCTATACTGATAAATATATTTGCTTACGGCATTCAATAGCATACATACAGTGATACCTAATAGTTAAACTACAATTTGCTACCTGGTTTGGCAAAACGAGTGCCGGGATTGCTAAGATATTTATTCTCGAAATTCTAAATCTTGAAACCAGATTCTCTATCTAAACGGTCAAGGCAATACCCAGTATAAACTAAACAGGAAGACCTCGTCTTTATTTAGATATAAACATAAACTGTTTTCCAATGTGTGTTGATTAGGCCGTTTTAGTTACGCATTCTGGTTTGTATAAAATCTCAAACATATTTTAAATCTTTGTCACCAGACTCTGTCAAACGTCAGACTCTGTGTTGCCATCTTTGTGAGGCATCCCGTATATCTGGTGTCAAACGAATATTGATGACATTTTGACAATAAATACTTACTTTCTAGATGCTTCTCCTGTTCTGTATAAGAACGCATTCAATGTACTTCTAAGATCTTCACTAATATGTTCCTTTTGAAATAAAAAGTGGAGTGTTGTCAAAATGAATGCTGAGTAAATTTGTTTATATCATTACGACTTCTCCGCATTCCGTCAACGCGAGAACACGCGAGAACCCGAAAGAACGCAGAAACTGATGAAAGAATTGAGGGAAACTTACCGTACTACGTCTTCTTAGGAATGCATCAGCCTCATCAACAAACAGAAGTAAACTAAAAGGAAAATTTATCATGAAAATTAAACATTTAATAACAAGAAAAAATAATGTCTCAGTCCAAATTGCTATTTGATAAATAAAACACCTCTCTCAATATTATCTCATTTTGTTTTGTTTTCGAGTTATATGATATCACATTATTAAACCTTTCGTTCACATTTTTGGCAAACATTTCAGGTGTGTGCCCCCAATCTTTTCTCGGGTGTGTGCCTCAGTCCCTTTTTCAAAACGAAGCAATTATAAAATAAATTCGACGTGACTGATCAGAAGCTATATATACTGGTATATATATCAGCAACTATATATATATTCCTTTAAAAAATTTATTTTTTGATATTTGAAGGAAGTATCAGAATTGATGGCATTTGCCTTCTTATGTGTCGGTAACAAATGAAGCATTTTATCCATAACCCTTTCACGCCCGGATTTATTTCAATTGACAGGTAAATCCTATCTAAATTATATTTTGCAGGGGGTAGCAAGTACAAACCAACTTGATTCGAAAGAAAAACTTTTGTTGTAACATCTTAAAATAAACATAAAGTTGAGCAAAAATTTACCTACTGAAAAAACGACATTTTGCGTTGTTTAGCAATGGGCTATATCGCCCTTCTTGGGGTGAAAGAGATAAATCAATATTTTCTTAGAATCCATGACATACCCTTTCCTACTCGTGGATGCCCAATCAAAAACTTTATGCATTGCAGTGACACCTTCGCGCCCCATGGGTGCAACATCACCTCCAGTCATTACGGCATAGTCCATTCCAGAATGATGAGCTAAGCTCTGAAAAAATAAATAAAGGTACAGTAATATTAGAAGCTAATGTTTACATCATTTTTAGCACTTGATAAATGTTGACATATCACAAGTAAAGTGGGCTGTATATACTCTCATGGGGACACATTTGAATGGAAATCCTAAGTGATCGGTCTTTCCTTGAATAAACTAAAGAACTCAAGAAACGTATGTCAAGAGGAAATTTGTCTAAATGTAAGGGCATAAGGGTAAACTAAAAAATGAATAAATAAGAAATAAAAAATCGAATACAAAATCATACACTATGCTATTGATAATTTCCTATTGATTCTGTCTGTAAAGCAGCAATTGCCACACAGCACTGATAAAATAAAATAATGACTTTACCTTAGCAAACATGGTTTTTCCTGTTCCAGGTGGTCCATAAAATAAGAGATTTCTATAATGTCCTTTGTTTGATCTTGTATTTGCGGTTGCAAGTGCAACTTCGTGCAGTCTTTCTTCTAATGTTGGCTATAAAAAAGAGAGTTAAACAAATTCTAATATGTTTAAGAGATGAAACTGTATTGCTGCTATCATGTTTACCATTCACTGCTCAAAAAAACTTAAGAAATTTTTGATAAACTATCAGAATTAAAGTTTTTTAAAGCTTCTTATAAATAGTAAGTGTAATGTCATTACTGGTTATTTGCACCCGGATTTGTTTCCAATTAGCAAATAAATCCAATTTAGCAGGGTTATTTTACAGGGGGTAAATCAATTATAAACATGGAAAAAAATATCTAATAAAATCACTTTGAGTATGATTCCTTTCAAAGCATCCTCGGGCTTCACGAGCATCTTCTTGACAGCCTGCAAGAAAAGGAAAATAATTTTATTTACGAGGGACTATCATTAATTTAAAAACGCTTTGCTTAAAAAACCAAAAATTAGGTCGAATTTTTATGAGGCACGATAATACGTTTGAGGAAATGAAAACTGAGAAAGCCAGATGGCACCAGGAGTATTTCCATAGACTTGTAATCGGTTATGGCAAAATTATTTTCCTGCTTCAACCATATTACAAAACTAAAATAGAGTGAAGTGACTAGTTAATTAAACATGTTTCTAAAAATGAGACTAAAATTAACAATGGAACTGTTTGTTTGATTGGCATCTTTTCTAGAATGAGCAGGGGTGGTACCAGCCCTAAACAAATGGGGTGGACTAAGAAAGAATTAATTGATGAGAGGTATAACCAACTACTTTTACAATGTTTTTGGTTAAGGGGTAACGACCTGAACAAAGTGAGGGTAGACATATCCACCCCTGAACCACCCTTTGACACGATGTAAACAATATTTATCCAAAGTGTTGGATATGTATAGTTACGAATCGCTTTTTGCCGTCTTGCGATTCAATTCGATATCCACAAAGCGACTGGGCTTGCCTATCTATTATTTTCTTTTGAAACATCACTGGGGACATGTTTAAGGGTACCATATTACCCTGCATATAAGGGAACCCTTACATTCGGATATAGACATTTCGAATCAACCTCATCTCGTTCAACATTTCGAGCATACTCGAACGAAACACTTGAAATAAAACACATAAGAAATACAACAATTCATCGTTTAATTTCATCTTGTATAAGTGAGTGAGTACATAAGTGACCATGTCGTTATCCCTTTCACCACTGGAAGGGCCATATTCTCTATTGCTAAACAACATTTTTTTTAAATACGGGCGTGTTTAAATACATCTTTCAACATTTGCAATGCTGCTGAACCGTCCAGAAATCGTAAATGCTCGCTCATAAGGGCAAGGCGTGGTTAATAGGGTATTAATGATCACGTGATTACCTTAATTGGATGACGCACAGCAGTGAACGCATTCATCCTAGATGTGTCTCGTACGAGTGATGGCTTCCCTAAACGAGCTTCTATAAATCTGAAGAAGAAAAACATTATTTTGGGATGGGTGTGTGTCCTACGATGATCTAGGTGATGTAAAAATGTGTAGAAATATTTAAAAATTATGAAATGTATGAAAATTAAATTTTTTAAATTAAAAATATTAAAATTCAGATACAGCCATCACAGAACGAAATAGCCTAATATTTTACGCTTTCTAAGGAAGCAATTCGTTTATTTAATACCTTGATGCAACACCAGTGCCCGTCTTGGCAGTATAAACACCTAGCGCTAATAATGTCAAACCGGCAACCTGGAAAAAATGAAACAGGTAAATTAATTTATAATTATACTTTTGTTACTAGAATGCTCCAAGTCTCGTTTTTTAAAACCCGAGACGAAAGTCCAGAAAGTTTTTTAACTTCCCACTGTTTCAATTGCAAGATAAAAAGCCTTCTTCGCAAAAAACAATCAGAAAGTAAGATTTGCGAAGGACTCACGCCTCTGCAAAACAAAGAAATGTTCACCCAAGTCCCGTATAATTTACGTATAATTCTGTGAAAAATTATATATGTTCAAAGTACAACTTTCATTGCCCAATTTGCTTTTTTTATTGAATTCATTGTACAACACGCACACACAAAGTTTGTTTCCGTATAATTTACTTTGCCTTCCTTCGGCTAGCGGCTGTGCAGGCGCAATGCTATATTGACTGTCACTTCATTGAAATACAGCATAGGGTTCAAATCTTGATTGGCTAACGCCGCAAGACGTCGTTCGATTTATTTCGCGATATGAACCAATCAGAGCTCGAGAAAGTATCAACAAACGCAACATGCAGTAGAATTTAGGCCCTTTTTGACGTTTTTTACATACAAAGTATAGAAACTAATTTCACTTACTGTCGTTGATATTTTATCCCAATCTGACAGAAATGCTGATGCACCAGCACCCAAAATGCTGCCTGCAGTTCTAGAAAAACGAAACAATTGCATGGATTTGTCGGCTGGGTTAGAAAAATGTTTAACTTGTTAAGGAAAAATGTACACAGCTCAAAGTATATACAGATTAGCCTCTCTAACTCAAACGCCTTGTTAACTCAAACTATTTTGTATATCCCTTGGCAGCTTGTAGTGTTGATTTTGCTTCAGTTATCTCGAAAATTCAGTATCTCAAACAAATTTTTAAATTTTTTTTTTTATATATTCATCTAAAATGTTACAATACATGTTACAACCTACTAGACCTTCTAATTACTATACAACTATACAACACTACAAGGATGGTAACCACAGGGAGCAGCAGACAATGACAATGACAAACAAATTTTCATTCCCATTGAAAGTTAAAATAATGGGAGATCACTCTACTTAATACAATATTTTAATGCTCTGTTCTTAAATTAATACTATAGAATATATAATGAATGAATAAAAAATGATTACACACTTTATTGATTGTAAGACAGTTTCCCTTTGCTCTGATGCCTTAAGGCGAATCTGCTCAAGTCTCACATCCTTGTTCTCTCTTTCTATTTGTGCTCTAAAATATGAATATATTTTTGCCATGTCGTTATTCTAAAGAATGTTTTTTTATGATTAGACTTACAGCTTGTCTATCTCTTTTTAAAATGTGATGCTTTTCATCTGAAATTCAACGTTTGTCCACTCAATGCTTGTTTTCGGCATCAAATTAACAATAAGATGATCAGAACACACATGCACAGGATCTATTGTCTGAAATACAGTCCGGCTTGGAGCATTTATTATACAACAAAAACATGAATTTTACCCTGCACTTGAGTAATTTATGAGAAATATCATCTAAGCTCTGTGAGTTTTCATGAAGGTGGTGGTGAGATCTAACCTCGTTGTGGCAGGCTCTGATCAACGCTTTAACAATGGCTCAAAGTAGCATTCAGCTGGATATAAAAAACGAATTATTTTCCAAAACAAGAAAAAATTACAAGTTCAGTACATTTTTAAAACTTACTTCAGGAAAATATATTGAGTTTTATTCTCAACGGGCAATACTTACTGTGCTCTCATTTTTGCTTCTAATTTCTTCATGTCATTTGTGTGACGTAATTCAGCCTCATATTCCATTGTTGCTGATTTAAAATGATAACACATCAAAACAAAAAAGGTAGAAACGGTAAGATAACATACATTTCATTTTTATTCTGTTCACTAGAAGAAAAACTATGAACTATAATATGATATTCCATGCTTAAAATAAGCAAGCAAAAGCTATTTAATAAGTTTGTTTCCTGCCTCTAGTGGTATCGATTTGTATGTAATATTGTACCTAATCTACACATATAATATATAAACCGGGTGTCCCAAAAAGAAGGTGTCCCAAAAAGAAAAGTGTCCCAAAAAAAAGGTGTGATAGGAATAGAACACTAGGTCATCAGGTTTCAAACAGATATTGAGAGGTACTTGCCAATTTACTATGAATTATCCTCAAACATGACCAAGAAAACAAAAGGACTATCACAAAGAAAACAAAAGGACTATCACAAAGAAAGCAAAAGGACTATCACAAAGAAAACAAAAGGACTATCACAAAGAAAACAAAAGGACTATCACAAAGAAAGCAAAAGGACTATCACAAAGGAAACAAAAGGACTATCACAAAGAAAACAAAAAGAATATCACAAAGAACTGAGGTGTCAGTGCAAAAGTTACAAAAATTATAATTAACCTCTGAAATAGTGCAAACTTAATGCATATTAGTGTTTTAGATATTGAAGAAAAAATGAAGTTAGATTTCAGTAGATTCAAACAGAATTTATGACCATATATATAGAATAATACATACCCCTTCTCACGGCTTCTTGTTTTTTAACAGAATCTTCTTGCTTTGAAAGATTTTCCTCATTCATCCTTCTCTGAAATTTAAAAATGTTTTTAGTCCTGAATCAATAAACAAAAATCAGTAAACTTGAATCAGTAATGAAATCAACAATAAAATCAACAGTAATGAAATCAACAATGAAATCAACATTATGACACTATGATATTTCACAAATCACTTTTTCTGGCACCAGGCCTCCAGACCAGTCCTTCCACTAATTTTTGGTATGAAAACACAACAATTTTTGTGGGAAAATCTACCTGTTGTTGAAGCTGCTCTTCATACCGCTTTCTTGCAAGTTGATCCTGGTACTGTGCTCTCTGAAACAAAAATAAGGATTGCATAAATAAAAGAAGTCAACATTTGTCCACAAAATATCATGATTAGACAGTTAATATCTACTATCTCAAGCGCCTATTCATTCACTGTTTCAAACAAAAACATCTTCATTGGTTTTCACTGCAGTTTACTAAGGTAATTTTTTGGTTCTGACAACAATGGTTCAAAACAGTGATGTAAACAGCAGGAGCATCATTACTAAGGGTAGGGGAAAAAATTTGGGACATTTTTGACAACACAAATCTTAGAGTACTTCATCTTGCAACACCCGTAGTCAGTATTGTACATAAATAAAAGATAAGTGCACAAACATAAAAAAATACCTGATTATGTTGCTGTGTCTCTGATTGTAAAGTTTTTCGTTTCTCTTCATGCTCAACTCTGACTCTGTCAGATTTAATCTGTTCATATGCTGCTTCATTTTCCTGTTTTCATATGAAAAATAAACATTACATCGAGAATACTTCAGATCTTGTCATATAACTAGAAGCATAAGAATTAGCTATTAGGATCCCCCCCCACATGATCCAAGGGAAAATTGCTACTTGAAGATCAGGACCAATGATGCCAATGGTGCATAACAATACAGTGCACACATACAGTAAAATTCTGGAAAAAAGCCTAAGGCTTATATTATTTCAAGAGGGCACTTTTTGAGGGGAATTATAACTGGGAAGGCTTAAAACTTTTGGAAAATAATCTTTACTCAGCTTACAACAGAGTAAAATTTTGTTCATATTGAGATTTTATGGCAGGGCTTTCAGTGTGACGCGTGCCCTGGTGGCCTCACGAGAGTGATCGATCAAGCGCGCGAAACTTGATATTTCATCCTTGGAGAGCAAAGTTTTATTTTTAAAATATTTTCCTCAGTCATGGAATTTTTTCTGTAAAGATTAATATAGGTTAATAACGTAATCTGGATACAGTAATTAACCACTTCACACACTCCCTCACATGTAACACACACCCAATTCTCAAGTGGCATATCACCAAAAGCGAAACCGCCAGGCCTGTTGATTATTTCCTGTTTTCGA
>JAYJMH010041019.1:0-15102 GCA_036873815.1 Phacellophora camtschatica | reverse complement strand
GTGGAATTTTCCAAACGGTTGCAACCAAAAATTCATCTGCATCCACATCTACATGGAATACTACACAGGGCCTAATAACAAAAATAGCTTTGAGATATCAATATCAATATCCAACAGTCAACAAAATGCACGACACACCATTTAGAAATACATTAAATCAGGTCCGTTAATTATTAGTTAAATGAATAATACAAACAATATAGTTGTTTATAATTAAAAGACAATTGTTTGTCTCTGTCTGGGGCCTCCCAAGCTTGGTCTCATCAGCTCATCTTTTGGATGTTGTACTTAAATATTTCTAACGATGATGGCCTTCCATAGTTGGTTTTGAAAAGGATTGGGGCTGATGACGCTTCGGCTATACATACAGGTAACAAATTCCAGCACAAATTCGTGCGTGGGAAAAAGGAATATTTCGTCATAAAACGGTACTATACGTATCTTTAAACAACCTTTCTAAAAAACGCCAAAGGCGGAGATTGTTTTTGTATCTCACAAATTACCTACGTTGAGAGCAAAAGAAGTATACAGGCGTGGAGCACTTGACCTGAAACACATTTTGAGGATCAGGAAAAATCAGCCAATCAAATCACTCCATTCACACTGATAAAAAATTGGTTATAATGATTATTGCGACGATGTCCTGCTCAAATTTAATAGCAGAAGCAAGACCAAACACAGGGCTACAAGATACGGTTCTATTGTGAAGCAGGACCAAACATAGGGTGCTGGTCCTGCTATATTTACTGAGCAGGACCTCGTCGTAATAATCATCATAACCCAGTTCATAACCCTTAAAAATTCAGAAAAGCTGAAAAACACAGTGCTGAGCTGATGTGAAAAAGTTACAGACACCCTGTGTCAGGTCCTTCTCTCAAAGAGCAAGAGACTGTACACACCATTGGGCAATCGAATTAAAGTTTATCTTCCAATATTCCAATCATAATACAATATTTTCAAAGGGGGAAATTAATTTTTTTTAGTTTAAAAAATTCCTATTTTTGAAAATGTTTGTTTCTGGCGTGGAGAACGTGACCTGAAACACACTTTAAATAATATTCCAATCATAATACAATATTTTAATGCGGGGAAATTTATTTTTTTTAGTTTAAAACCGCTGAGACCGAAGCTAGCTGTTCCCAAAAAAAAAACCGTAAAGACGAAAGCTAAGAAATTTCACTTCACAAAACCTTCGATTCATCCCGACGCGGGCAAGGTGAACCATCTCGCCTCATAAACAGCTCCTAGTTTCTCATTGGTTTCTCCGTAGTCAATATAATTTTTTCTATTGACTGGTTTAAAAATCCACGAACGAGAAACTGAAGTCAATATAAATTTTTCTTTTTTATTTATTGCATGAAAAAATACCAGCAAAGCTTCTTTCAATCAGAATTTAATCAAAAGAAGACGAAAAAGAATGATATTATGTACAAATAAAATATGTTGCTTCATAAAAAATTCTGCTAAAACTGTTGATGACAATCAATTCGCTTTTATTTCTAAAGTAGGTCCGTAAATTAACTATGGAAATTTATATCAGTCTCAGTGGATGCCAGTTACGTGTTGGAAATGGTAATTGCTTTTGCTTCTCAAGTAAGCAAATTTAATAGCATGAGTAAACCGAAGTGCGATCGGCGTTTATTAAGATCAGCTGCTAGTTAACGTTTAATTACGAATATGTGTTTATGCTCCATCACACCGTTCTTCGTTTCAAGCAAAAATTAACTTCAAAACAGAAACAAAGAAGCTTCATCAAAATATTCTTGATTTGAACATTTGAAATCAAGTCTTATGGTTGGATATTGTAATTGGATTAGTAAAAATTTTAAAAAGCCAGGAGACAGACCAAAACTTAATTGAAGAACCTGATCAAGATTGGTGGTGGTATGATTTTCGCCATTAGAATTTGTAGAAATAGCACCACAGATCGAGAATACCACAACACAGCATCGTAAACACAATGTGACAACACACAGGTAAGATTGGTAACTGCGGGTTGTATGATATTTGTTATCAGAAGTTGTAGAAACAGCACTACAAATAGATATGATTTGTACTTCAATTGAATACAGTGAACAGTCAATTCAAATACTTTCTTGAATTGTTATTTAGCCTGCATGCTATTCCAGAAGATTGAGTTTCGTAGCAACAGAACAAAATACGCTGTCGTAGAAAACGGGGATTTGAATAAAAGATACAAAAATCGACTTTGAAAAACGTTGAAAACAATATAACAAAACATGAATACAATGCGGATGGAAAAGGAGATTTGAAGAAAGTATGCAGGAATTGACTTACGCCACAAGTATACTGAAAAATATTGGAAACAACATAACAGAATACGTTGTTGCAGAAAATGGAGATTTGAAGAAAGGATACAGGAATTGACTTACGACTATCGTAACAAGTATACTGAAAAATATTGGAAACAACATAACAGAATACGATGTTGCAGAAAACGGAGATTTGAAGAAAGGATACAGGAATTGACTTACGAATATCGTAACAAGTACACTGAAAAATATTGGAAACAACATAATAGAATACGATGTTGCAGAAAACGGAGATTTGAAGAAAGGATACGGATTGATTTAAGCCTATCGTAACATTGTTTCGCATTTATGCGATTGATTCAAACAGTATAGAAAATGGCTGAAAAAGAATTTACAAGCTTCAAAGCTTTTTCAGAACTGACGACAATACATGGACTATACCGCATTGGGCATTCGCATGGATGGTTTCGCAGAGCAGCATGGACAATTCTTTTCCTCGGAATTTTAACACTAGTAGTGTCCATAGTGACATTGATATTTATGGGTTTTTTCTCGTACGAATCATATACTATAGTGGAAACAAAATCCTCTGATGAGGTGGTATTTCCAAGTGTAACGATTTGCCATGCAAACAACTTTAGAATGAGCGCATTCACAGAGCAGGTATCAAAAGACTCGCAACGAGTCGTAGCAAAACTGGTAGAGGCAACACAACAGAGGAGCTTAGAGATCGGTCGCATTATTCCTAGCATTAATTCGGAAGTATACAATGCTTGGAGACAGTTCTTTTCCAACATTTCGCTGGTGAAAGCGGTCAGCGCCACACCAGACAGTCTAAATTGGATGTTTGATGATTGGTGTTACTTCTCTGTGGGTCAGACGTGCGTGTATCCCGACGATTTTAAAGAATATTTCTACCATTCGCTCAGTGGATTCTGCAAAACATTTAATTCCAAGGGAACATACAAACAAATATCTCCCGGGTCTGCATTTGGTTTGAGTCTGAAACTTTTCATTGACCAAACAGACAAAGTGCCTCTCTTATCAGATGGAGGCTCGGGGATTCTTCTCATGGTTCATCCCCAAAACGTCTACCCTAATCCGTTCTCGGAAAGCATGCAAATTCCTACTGGATACGAGACTAACATCGCAATGAGAAAGGTCGTGTTTAAACGATTAAAGCAGCCATACAAGTCAAATTGCACAGACGGCAAGGGCCACTTTCAAATATACCCTGGCGTGTATAGTGTAGTCAGCTGCCAGTACAGTTGCCACATAAAACATATCATGGAAAAATGCGGATTTAAGGAGCCTGCTTTTCTGTACCATAAACCAAAAGAGTTCGCTGAAACCTTGAAGAAGAGCAAACGCTTTAGCAATGTTTCGTACGTTACAAAATGTTTTGCAAAAGCTGTAAGCTCGAACTACAAATGTGACTGTCCAACAGCTTGTGAATTTGAAAAAATCTACACAGCTGTTACACAGACACAATGGCCTAGCCCTGTGAACAAAGAGTATTACCGCTCTCTCATTGCGAACTTCACAAAGAGACAGAACATGACAAGAGACGAACTACACGAAAGTGTTTTGTCAATAAAAATATATTTTGATAAAATGGGGCATGATATAGTGATAGAGAAGAAGAAAGATTCGATTCCTGAACTATTCAGTCAAATAGGAGGGCAGCTAGGTCTATGGATTGGTGCATCGGTATTTTCATTGGCTGAAGCACTGTTTTTCCTCATCAGATGGGTTTCGTGTTCTGTTAAACGCACAATATCACCAACTGACATTACCAAATTAAATTCTGTTGTATAAAAATGGCATTGACAATCTCGTTTCCAGGATATTTTTCATTTTTCTATTTTTCATCAAATGACATTACCAACTTGCTATCCCACGGACCTGATTTAGTCTCAAAAGAGTAAATTGAATGTCAACCCATAATTCTACTATTTTGTTGAAAGCAATAAAAACTCAGATCAGTGAGGTAGATACCAGGGGTATTTCTTCTAGAGTAGACCATTGAACGAGGTTGGTCCATTAACCCGATTGGCATAGCAGTGTCAAGCCATTGCCAGTCTCATTACGTTGGGTCCCTGTAGTCGTTACGCTTTCTACCATGCGATAATTGAATTGAGTTAAACTTCTAAATTTTGCTCGGCAAACGACTTATCGCATTCGCATAGCCTTCAAAAATGATACACCATCGCAATAAGTTGTGATATCAAATCACACTGGAAAATTTTATCACCTGGTAAGTTCAATTTGCTAGCTGAAACTAGTTATCATTTGCTGGTTGCAATTCAATTGTTCGATCAATTTCATCAATCAAACAAAGGGTTATGGCCTTAGTGACCATCTATCTCCCTTGTAGAGCGAAGTATTCAATTCAAATATCATAAATTAAGATTATTCGACAAACAACAACGAGGGAAAACTTTACAAAGGATGTACGAAATGGTTTCTTCATCCCGTCGTCCATCATCCAGACCTTTTTTCTTGCGTATCCCGTGTGCCACCGCGACATTTTTGAAAGTTCACGGTTCACCGGATTGTCGTGCAGATACCTATACTCTTCAACCAAAAATCAGTCTGGTTTATCAAAATCCATATCCGGTTTATCAAAATCCATGAGGCTATCTTTTATACCAATAAAATGAAATTTCAAAAAGAAATAACAGTAAACAAATTTTCAAAAACCCAAAGATCTGAAAACAAATTTTCAGAGACCCGAAGAAGAAAATTTAAGACCCAAAAGTATATGTGTGGCTTTAGACTGCAACGAAAATCATTCTTCAAATTGCAAACTGGTATTTTCAAGTGATATCGAAGGGACAAATAAATTAAAAATTTAATGAGTGAGTTAAAGATGCCTTCCATCCACACAATTTTTCAATAAATATGCAGTCATAGCAACAAAATCTATTGTGCACCCTTTTTACAAACGCTATCTTTTATTTTGTAAATTACAGAAAGTGCATACTAACGCAGTTAAAGAGTACTTTTAGTAAAAAATAACGAATGCAAATTAAGTAGCAGTTCACTAAAACGTCAATTGCAATCGATTATGTATAGAAGTTACACTTTAAGCCTGTAATTAATCGAATAAAGCATAATATTTGAAGCATGATATTTGAAGCATGATTTTTTGGGGGGAATTTTTTGGGTCATCTAGTATGAGATGATATAGTTGTAAAACAAAACAACTATATGAGATAATATAGTTG
This sequence comes from Phacellophora camtschatica, assembly GCA_036873815.1. NCBI lineage: Eukaryota > Metazoa > Cnidaria > Scyphozoa > Semaeostomeae > Ulmaridae > Phacellophora > Phacellophora camtschatica. The sequence continues at coordinate 9,599 of JAYJMH010041019.1, read as the reverse complement.
TAAAACAAAACAACTTTTGCATCAACATTGCGCAAAACATGCACAAAAAACTGTTTCCTATTTTTAAGAACGAATAATGTTGCGGAGAAGGTGCTTTCGTTTGCCATTTGAGAGACTTTCGCTTTGTTCTTGAGGGGTAATCGTTTTGAAACCACTGTGTCCAATTCACTATTATTACAAAATTCCCCTCTGTTATTTTTGACAGAAGATATTTTGTTTCTTAATATTTTTGGTGCATCTTCAATGCCGAATGGACGATGTTGTTGATAAATTTTGACGGGTTTCAAATACCGAATGGAATTAATCAAATAGCAAATGGAAATAATATTTTCCTGCATTGCAATTGTCAATATTTAATGCAGTGCCATCGGCAAAAACTGAATTTCTTGTTGTAAAGGCCACACAATTTTCAAGAAACGTCTTGACCCTTTCACCCCGGGAATGGCAATATGGCCCATTACCAAATAACATAAAACGTCATATATCCAGGAGGTAAATGCAGGCATAACTTTAAATAAATTTCAGATACTTCAACGCAAGTTTATCTCTTGAATTAGGTTGGTTTACAAGTGCCACCCCCCTGCAAAATGAAATTTAGATGGGATTTCCCTGTTAATTGGAAATAAACCCGGGCGTTAAAGAAAACATCCTTTTCACATAGCACATTCAAATTTGACAGGCTTTTAAAATGTTAGAATACCTTTGAAAAATTGTGGTATAAAACTATTTTTACAATATATTACATTTTATGATATTTACAAATTGCCCAGCAAAATCAAGAATGAAAGAGTTTTATGCCCAAAGGCACTTGCCAATAATTTTTCCCTTAATAGCTTTTCCGATTTTTTGTCAACAGAAAAGGTGTAAATGCCAAAAAGTTAAAAAATTATAAAAAATTTGAATTGTGAAGTGCATTCTTAAAATTTCTGAAATCTCGTAATTATTCATTCAAGTTGAACTTCGTGTTTACTTTTTTTATTAAAATAGAAAATACCTAATTCAAAAGAAAATATTCGTTGTAAAAAGGTATTAACTATTGAAACAAGAGGTGTTATGAACTAAATGGTGTTGCTTAGTTTGATGTTCAGTATTATTTATATATATAATCTTATATTTATATATACAATAAATTCTTTACAGAATTTTTAGAGAAGATGGAGTTGGTATGAGGTGCAACCAAATAAATGAAGTCGTAAAATATGACGATGACTGGGCACGTGTAACTAGCTTATGTATCAACAATTCAATCATGTACGTAGCTTCTGACAGTGGAATTAGTTTGGTTGATTTGAAGAGCCAATTTGCCACCATGAAAGTTACTAATACAAGGGCAGCTGTTTGCAATTATTGCGTTGTGAAATTCAAAGATGGAGCTCTTTATACTGATCCTGCGAAGCGCAAAATTTTCCAGCTAAGTGCCAATGGTATAGTTTCAACATTTGCTGGAGACGGTTCCGAAGGAAAGTGTGATGGCATAGCTACAAGTTGCAATTTCTACCAAACACAGTCGTAATGTGTTGAGTTCGACAATGTCGTCTATACTTGTGACACACAGGCAAGCTGCATCAAACTACTGAGCCCCATGTCCAAAACAGCATGCTTCTTATCAGCAATTGGGAAGATATACGAGGTATTTTCAATTCATGACAAGGGGAAGAAATATCATTTAAAGTCGATAGACAAGGCCACAGAACTTTATATGAATATTACATTCGACAAAATATTGAAAATCTTCCAGCCAAACTAAATGGACCACATGGATGTGTGGCTTCAAAATCAAGAGATTCAGTACAGATGTTAAAGTGGGGGCTAAGACAGTTAAAGAAGAACTTGTCAACTTTTAATTACGCGGGTACTAACCTCTTGAGCTGCCTAACGCTTGATGTTGAACACCTACACTCAACAGTCCACATCAAACAGCCATTGATGTCAAAGCTTGAATACGCCAGGTCATTTGGTAGTACGATCAAGGAATCCGTTAAAAGAAGCACTGACTGGTTGGCATTTTATCATACCAGTAGAAAGTCGTGGTATCGAGCTCCTTCTAAAGGAATTGCTCTCCAAGACGTGCCACCAATGTTTCCATTGCCAGCAAGAAAGTTACGAGAAGAAAAGAGCAAAATAATGAGAGAATGGGCACTAACGTACGGATCGGCCGTTCGCCAGCGAACAGTTCGACAAGAGACAACCATGTCGAGGATGGGCACACTACCTGAGTTCATCCAACAGCGTAATTGTAACATAAGCGAAACTCAAATCACGATAAGTTTAACCGAAAAAGATCAGGTAAATGAAAATAAGAGAGTTGCGGCACAAGATACATTAGAAGTGCAAGAGGTAGAGAACGATTTACGTGTCGAGACCGTTGAGTATGATTCAAGTTCCGATGAAGAAAACAGCGAGGAGGATCAGTTCATCGAAGGAGAGGTTGTTGGCAAAAACATTGGGGCCATTGGGCAGGTTGTTGCTGCAGCCCAATTTTTAGTTGGTACTCATACACGATTTGGTAGAACTGTTAGAATAAGCAATCAATCGTATTTTGTTTTGATTAAGTGTTGTCAGCGAGTATGTAGGGAAGGAACAGTTTTGCCAAAATTTGTGATCTTTTATGTTTAAGGGTTCTATGCAGGGGCACAGTATTTTAGGGTGGGTGAATAGTCAGAATGTTACGAAAAAATATTTTTGACATAAAAAAAACGAGCTTACGCAATGCAAAAAGCGTACTTCTGGCTAGATTGGCTGTGGTGGCTCTTTTTGGCTCTGGTGCTGTACTTTTAAATATCAAATTGGCATCAAATTATGAAGAAGAGTCATTACTTTTATGCATCTGTTTCACGTGAATAATGCTTCCCAGGCAGAACATGTTATCTAGTTCTAGTTCTAGAAGGTATCTAGTTCTGCTGTCCTGGCCAGGATTAGCGAAAAAGTTAAGTTGAACAACATTTGGTTTGGAATATATTTCTGACATCTAATAAAAACAACTTGAAACCATTTTATTCAAATATTCGCTCGATTGTTGCTACACATCTAACAACTTCAAGAGAGGTGTATTTATGAATGATTTCATTTTGATCAGTTGACTTTGAGACATCATTTTGCACATTCATTGGCATGAGAGAAGCAAGGCGTTCTTGTCCCATTGTTGATCTCATACATTTTTTCACCAACTTTAACTTTGGGAATGCACGCTCGCAACCTGTGGACCTTGTTGGTGGAGTTACAATAATCTATTGGAGCGGGTAAAGTTGTGGATCAGCACTTAAACCATGCAATTAAGTGAAATAAAACAGGTTTTAAATGCCTTAAATGTTTTTCCAGCAGAAGGGTCTGTGTACTAACTGTGTAACGTGTTGCGGAAATTAATATGATGACGATGCCGAAATGTGGAAATGGATGGGATTTTATGCGGAAATGCGGAAAAGAGACCCCTTGTGACCCCCCCAGTAAGACCATTTTCTACCAAATTATACTACCCCTATAACTCAAAATATAAAGATTTTATTTGGGTTTTTGGAAAAAAAATTAAAACAATTTATCCGAAGATGAAACTATTTTCTAGAAAATGGTACCACCCCTATAGAAACAGTAAAAATAACGTACAAAAAATATAGGTGTTTTTTGTTTTTGTAAAAAAATCAATCCAAAAAAAAGACTCTTGCCGAATGACACTACCTCTATAAAAACAACCAAAATAATGTGCAAAATATGTAGGTGTTTTTTTGTTTTTCTAATAAAAATCAATCCGAAAATAATACTATTTTCTCCCAAATGATACTACCTCTATAAAAACAACCAAAATAATGCGCAAAATATTTAGGTATTTTTTGTTTTTGTAAAAAGATCAATCCGAAAATAAAACTATTTTTACCAAATTGTACTTTGGAGAACAACTTCATTGAAAATGTTTGTATGTAAACTAGCATGGAGCATGCTTAATCCAGTAAAGTGAGGTGGGTGAGTTGGTTCAAGAATTTAACAATCGATTTGATGCAAAAATTAAAATTATCGTACCCTCAAATCAGCCTAGGATCAATCCAAGAAAATCTTGAAGATCTCAAGATTACCAAAAGCTTTTAAACTATTGGAAACGTCAAAAGCAGAAATCAAAACTTCTGTGTTGAAACAGAAAATGTAAAACAACAAATTAAACAATATATGATGGCCAGGACTTTCCGTTACTCAGACCTTAGTAGTTCTAAAGAAAGTAGTGGAATGGAATGGAATGCAATGTAAGAAGAATGTAATAAACTTTCTAAAAATCCCAGTATTGCTATTTATCAACACATTCTTGGAGTGCCTGTAGAAGTAATTTTAAAATTATTCACCTTTCACCACTTTCTGGGATATCAATGTGACCACTATCGTCATGAGGCACGTAATCCGCAACGTTTTCTGCACAAACAGCATGGTAAGGAAGACAACATCGCATACATTCAACAGTGTCTGACATTGTCCTGTTCTTGAGCATCACAGCAAGAAATGCACAAATTTATACTCGGTGTTCCATCTGAAGATCATAGAGAAACGGCCAGTTTCACCTAAGTTTCCGAAAAACACTCGATAATAAATGTCTAATTTCCCTTAGAGTTTCCTAACAGAGAAATTGCTGGGAAACGGACATATAGTTTTCCCTGTAGTTTTCCTTCCGAAATTCCGCGTAAAAAAATAGGAAATCAAGGGGAAATTGGACGAAAATTTTGGAAACTAATGGGAAATCTCACGAAACATACTGGGACACTAAAGGGAAATTTTCGATAGTTTTCCCTGTAGTTTTCCAACAGAAACGTCAGTTAAGTTCTTAATATTTGATAACTTACCAAGTTTCAGAGGCAGTAGTATGAAGATAAAAAACCATGTTTGTCATAAATATATCATTGTATCAAACACACGTATTAACACAAGCAGAAAATAGGCTTCCTCTATATACCTGCACGTATTTATACTAAAACGTTATCAACAAGTGAAAAGCTCTACCAAAGATCTACATTAACACTGAACAACTTAAAAAATTAACAAATTACGGCAATGTTCAGCTAAGCTGTTTCACTCACGCCAAAAAAATCTGATAGCCCCTACCTTTAAAAACCAGGTATTTGAATAATAACCAAACATTACATTAAATTAACCAGAGCTAAATACTTGTTTTCTAACGTTATAAGAGGCAAATTGTTTCAAAATAATTCTACCCAACAATAATTTTAAGCGAGCAAGGAGAAATCCCTATAAATTCTCTTTTTATCGCATCTTTAGTGATCCTGTGATTCTGTAGCTATCTCTTTTGGATTTTCACTGCAAATGTGTTCCTGTATGCCTTGTCAATCCAACTTAATACTGTTGTCAAACTAACTTTCAGATGTGCTCCCTTTGTCGGTTTGTTTTTCAATGTTTTTATAATAAGATAGCAAGACGGAATAAAATGAGATTCTATTGCTCATGGACTATGAACAGAAAATTAACGAAAAGAGTACCATTTCAGAATACCAACCCTGTAAACCCAGCTACGATAGTATTTGGTAATACAATAGGTACTAAGGCGTTAGAGGCCACACACATATTCATGATTTCTCCATAACAAGGTCTATGATTTAAATCACGAAACAACAAACATTTTTACAAGAAAAAGTCAAAATTCCGTAGATATTTCTGTTATTTCTATAAGTTTATAACGTCAACTTTAGTGTTGAGCATGATTATTTCAACAGTGAGAGACAATACAGCAATCTAGCATACTTTTTCAGCTGCTAAATTGTTTTCATCAGTGCATTCTTTTTGATGTTAAATATCAAGTTAAAAACGCCTTGGGAAACCTTCTCCTGAACTAAATTCGTCAAAATTACGTTGTTCGGGGGAAGTGATATATGTGCAGCCATTTAGAAATACAAGAAGTAAGTTGGTAACTGTATCTTAATCATCATCGTCACTTTCCCTCCCGAGGCAAATAGTGTTCACTTTCTTTGAAGGAAGTCGTTTCATTGGAGAGTCTGCAAGTATTCTTTTTTTCCGTAATACTTGCTTCGCCTCCTGCTCTTCCTTCTGACTTATCCGCTGATCTAACTCCCTGATGTAGGCAGTTAGCTCCGCTGATCTCCAAGGAGGTGACTTCACTTTCAGGGAGGTGCCAACGTCTTCTTCATCTGACATGGCCTCCTGCGTGACCTTTGACCATTGCTCCAGTTCCTCCTTCGCAATACATTTTGATCGTTTTTCATACAGCTTGAAAAATGACATTAATGATATCAATGTTTGAGCAAGTTTGGTAACAAGTCTCATGTGAGAAAATGCAATGTACAGATTTTGTCACGATTCTTTATAAAAATTAAAAGAGATGAGAATTGGAGAACTGTATACAATATGAGCTAAACTGTACTGATACCAAGAGTTGTCAACGGCTTCTGTAATAATGTAGTCAAACACTTAAAGAAACCCCTGTTATGCCATTTATCAATAACAAACCATCGTTGCGTAAATTTACAATATTGCAGAGATGTGGATGGATCCCTAAGAAGTTGCAGAAACAACTGCTGGAAGTGTAAGTCTATTTTTATCAATGAGGTAAATGTGAATGCCTTAACGAAACACCCAGAGTAAATCTTCCATTCAATCAATTTACTGTATTCTGCAAACCAGGTTCAAAATGCAATTCTTTTACCATTGATGTAAAATAAAACTTACCCTCTGACGACGAGAACGCATTTTCTTTTGCTTGGCATCATCCTGACTTTTACCAGGATTATTCGTTTGGAGAAGATGCACCTTCCTCATCGACACAAAATAAGTATGACAGGCACCTAAAAAGCAATAACCATGAAATTTTTAAACAATCTAATACTTTCAATCAAAATAAATGACTGAAACCAGTCATTCATGGAGTCTTTTTACACAAGCAAGCTTCTTACTATTACCCCGCTTATAGGCGCACCTCATTTATAGGTGCATGCGCTTATATCCGTAAGTGAGCGCAGAACGCTAATAAATGGATCTTAATCGACGAATTTTGTGACAAAGGTGAAATAACAATAAACATCGATATGGCTATCTATTTTCTCATTGACAACGTTTACACGCTTCCTCAATACATTTTCTTGCATTATCAATCTCTTTAAATTGTCCTTTAAGTGTAAACTGACATGGAACTTCTGAGACACTCTTTCTTGCGTTTTTCCTGTTACCGAGGCCAATATCTTTCCACCACTAAGTAGCACGTATTTGCATATCTTCACAAGAAATATCTCGGAATGTAACCGGATATTTTACAATCTTTTAAAACACTTACTGCATGAGGATAATGCTCATTATTTCGTTCGTATTGGCATAAATGTGTTTCACTAATAACTAGTGCCCTTAATCAGTTTTTAACTATCACATTTTTGTACCAGAAAACTTGCAAAATCGTGAATTTCCGCTTATAAGAGCATGCACTTTTAAGCAGGGTAACAGCGTAATTAACTTCTTAACTTCTTGAAACTTCTTAAAAGTTCCAGGTTTTGGTTTAAACATTTTGTACCAGGATTTCAGGCTAAGAGGTGACACATGTGACATATATGAAGCACTGTTGAAATTTCCTTGAAGGGGGCAAGATATTTTTTTGAAATTCATGATTAGACTCAAAACCTTGAATATAGATTTTACTCACTTCTTATAAGATCCATGCTAAATTTCTGTTTTAGACTCCCATAAACCTCCATGCAAAAATTTACAATTTAAAGTGTATTTAAATATTGTATAACAGTTGTTTTTATTCGTACTTTATTATACTCGTATATAAATAGTTGTTTGTTTAATATCATCTGTTAATCGACAAAGAGAGATTTTTAATGAAGCAGGTTCACTTTATCCATCGTAAGGCTAAACTCTATCGACAAGTGATTACGAACATTAGCAATAACAATACTGCTAATAACGGTCACCATAGCGGACCACCTCCGTTTCACACGAAAGCAAAACGAAAGATAAAGAGAAGTTTGGGTCAAATTAGAAGATATTGTCAATGACGCAGTGGTGCATTTTTAAAACGCATTCCTCCTGCTAAGGGGTACGGGATTTAATGCTACTTTCGTAAAAAGTAACGTACAAACAAAACCTCAAGTTCTTGGAATAGCTGCTCAAGGTGGAAACAATTGGTCAGTATTCAACCCACAACAATGACTTCGTTTCTTTACAGCATTAAAACGCATCAAAAGCCAATTCACGGAACATCATTAATAAAATTGCACAATTGGCCTCACGCCATCCTATTTTTGGAATAATAACAAACAACCATGTCTTTTCCTTCTGAACTACAAAAGAATCCATTTAATGTGGGAGGAAATGCAAACTATAGTGCAGTTCAACAATTGAATAGAAATATTCCAACTGCCCAACAAAGACCTACATCAATCGATGCTGGAAAACATCTGTATGGACAGATGACACTAATTCCAGCAACTCTTTTCAAGCCTTTTATGAACATGATGCAGAAACACTTGCAAAGTAGAGAAGATGACTTAGCCGTGAGACATAGAGAGGAAACATTTAATCAAGCTAACGACCCTGTTAGATATGCCTATCACACAGCCAAATCTAATGAATATCTAAAAGTTGCAAAATCCAAAAATATTTCCGAAATAATTGCAAATAAAATGACACATCCCGCTCTGACACATATTGATCAAAAAATGGAAGCTCTTAAATTTAGTAAATCACTATCAAAAGGAACAATGATGAAACAATACGCTCGTTTGCAAGCTGAAAAACCAAAAAGAAGAGTATTACTTCAACAAGAAAGCGATAAATATCACCATTATCTTCTACAAATCCGTTTGCAGCAATGGCACAAATGCCCCAAACATTGCCAAGATGTCATTCCAGACAAACTTTGGAAGAGTTTCTTAAAATACATCCTGGAATAATGCGTTCCAACAGTGAAGGAAAACTAATGATTGAAGGTAAACAAATCTCTGATCATAAAGAAGCTTCTATGCATCTAATACACTATTTCTTAAAAGATACACAAGGTAAACCGCCTGAAGGTACTCATTTTGCTTTATTATTGATATTTTATGAAAACATACTTAGTTTATTCGTGTTATCCTCACAACATCATCATGGACCTAGATTATGCCTTAGATGGAGGTAACAATGATGCTTACGCTGCTGAAGACCCAAATGACGAGTCTGAAAATGAAGAATTATTAAAACAGATGGAAGATGAAAGAACATATGCAGCTCCTAGATCTAATAATAGAAGAATTGCCAAAGGAGGTGGTGCATCATCACATGGCGCAGGTGGTGGAAATCAAATACATGATTTGATATGCAAGTTACAAAATCAAATTGCAGAGGGAAAAACCAAATATAAAGCTTGCAATCTAGTTAAACAAGTATTGCAACAAGGAGGTTTGGGAGGAGCAACAGACAGCCAACAACAGCAATCAAACATGCAACAAGACACTACAAATAAGAAAGGAAACGATAATAAAGCCAAGGACAAAACAAATATTATGGATAAAACTAGCTGTTAACATGGTTAAGAGAAGTGCTTCCGGTGGTTAGTTGCAGGATGAAAATAGTGAATTTAGTTGAATTGTAGTAAACAGTGCAAAATAAAGTGCATTATATTA
>JAYJMH010041008.1:0-15108 GCA_036873815.1 Phacellophora camtschatica | reverse complement strand
TAGAGTGTCCTCAAAATGGTTCTGAGCCATTGAAGATAAATGCACAGCAAGATTTAACTAATCTTAGACATTTGTTGGACCAAGCAAACTGTAAACGTCTACATTACAAGTAAAGCTGAATTTTAAACAACATTCTTCGCAATAAAAAAAAAATTCTGCAGTGATAAAACTGCATAATGCTGAGCTGTCCTTCAATAATAGTGATTAATATTGATCACAATTTTAATCTTCAACAAAGATTTAACCAAACTGAGTTTTTGTAGTTTGAGTTTAGCAAATAAGAGTTATTGATAATTACACCTTACTTAATTTTATGAAGCTTAAACAACTGAAGAAAAATCACATCGGACACTTTTTAAATCTTTAAAACATTTTCCCTTTTTTTGTAGATTTCTTGTGACAAGCAAGGAAGCTATTTTTTATGACGAGGTAATGATAATAAATTTAACCTCTAATTCATTGATCTTGTTTTTATAACATTTTAATCGTTTACTTTTGTATAAAGTCAACAAGCTTTCTTAGAAGGGGGTCCCTTGTAAACGAATCAGTCGATTGATTAAAGGGTGTCCCTCCTAAAAGAAGTAAACTAATAATACTAACAATAATAATGATAACAAAAGAATTGTGATTATGGTATGATTCCCTCTTTAGAATGGAGTTTTAGTTAAGAAGTGGAAATGGGCTCATGGCAAAATGATGACTGCTGAGACCTTTCAGGTAATTAAATGTTTTAAGTTTGTATCATAACAAATATTTGTAATAATTTTTGTATCATAACAAATAACAACCTACAATGGCGAGATAAAAAACAGCACAAATTTTGAAATCCATTTTTAAGGATATACAAGTGGAACGTAGAAGCTGGTGAGTGCACCATTTATGTGTATTTTGAAATTTAATAAAGTATCAAGCTAAGAAAGAGAGGTTCTACCTGTGAACTAAGAAAATCTTTAGCTTAAAATAAAATTTAAGTTTTCAATTGTCAAGACTTCCTTTTTTGAATAACAAACGTTTTCATAACATTTTAGGGTATAAAACATCTTTTTAAAATTTTTCGCAGCTGAATGACAGCATCAGCTTGAGATGTGTCAGTCAAAACAGTATTTTTCTAACTGTTCATGCAGAAGGAGAATCGGCAAAATTTCCCATCTCACCATTCCTTGATTCAACAGAACCAGATCTTGACAATCTTGTAAGTTTGAAACTATATTTGTTTTATTTGTAGCATACTTTCTGCAGAATTTATTTCTGGTACGTTAACTTGGTTTTCCCTGAATATGCATGCTACATTACGTACGCGGGCTATCCCCAGATATATGACAAATAGTCTTCGCTCTTAAAATGCACCTTTTGAAAAATCTCTTAAGAACGAAGTGTACAACAAAATGTACAATTGTTATTTGTCATATATCTGGGGATAGAATGTCTAGAAGTTGAATATCAAACTTTTTCCTCGTGAGACAAGTGATATTCAACGACGCGAATCGGGCAACAAATTTAACTTTGTGTCATTAATATTCAAACTGTTTTATAAATCCCTCAAGAGCTTCTAGCTAGCAATGATTTATCTTCGGTTATTTCGAATACTCGCTATCTCGAAACATTTTTCGTTTTCCTTGAGAGTTCGAGAAAGCGGGGTTTATTAAATTTTGATATTCTTCATGATATATATAATTATCATTTTTTGTTATTTCTTTAATAATCAATATTGAATTTTTTTAATTAACATACTTATTTTTGAAGGGTTATCTCATGACAAGTGAAGTGTTTTTGTCACGATCTGCTATCCTGGTAAGTAACTGTTATTGTTACTGCATTTTTCTTTCTTCATTTAAAACCTTTCCCATAAACATTGTTTCATTCACGAGAAAGTCATCTTTTTATTTTCATCATCATTTAGTCGTTACAGCCAAGAAGAAAATTAACACGAGAGGAAAAGCGAGCAAGAAATCAAAAGAAAGATCCTGCAAAGGTATGCAAGTAACACAATTTAGATATTTTTAGTTTCTTTTTGTTTTGGTTTCAAAGGATGTCCCCGCGTTTGCAAAGTTGTTGTGGAGGAGCTTTGATTTCGAAAATTCTGGTTTTTTCTCAAATAACAGGAGATAAATATGCAAACATGAGTGAAAATAATTAGAAATTTCGTCTGCAAATTAAATTACACTTAGTATCGCTGTATTCGTTTATAATGAGTCTTGTGTACACTGTCCGGCTGAATTTCTTTTATCAAATGATTCGAGTATTGGAGTAATGATTTAATAAATTTTATAGAGTGGATACACTGGCTTAAGCGAAGAGTCGTTGGCTGAAAGAATTAAAGATTTGAATGAAAAATTTCCTGAAAGAAAAGACATTGATGTTGATGCGCCATTTTTATTGGAGTTACATAAGTTACAACGGAAAGTGAGGTAAATTGCCTTTATTAACGTTATATTGCATGTTTCTTTACGTTACGAAGTTACGGATTTATTTCGTTTTGAAGTTACGACGTTACGACCTTAGTCTTACCACACCAGACCCTTCGTTTTTGCTCCTCGTCATTGTTGTTGTTGGGTCATATCAGACAGGGTGGGGGAGGTTCAATTGTACTTTTTGTTTTTATAAATTCGTTTCTCTTGTTATTGGTATGTTGAAATTGATTTTGAAAAGGGTTAAAAAGTTGTCTGTGGAAACGTCACAAACTAATAGTTTACACATTAACAAGGCATTTTTATTTTATTTTAAGAAATTAATTTTACAATTTTTCTTCTGCTAGCAGTAATTGCTAACGTCTTTACCTGATCCCGTGTGTTATACGATAAGTTGTAACGTGGTAGTTTCATGTTTCATAATCAACCATTTTGTTCACACTTAAACGAAATGGTTGATTATAGAAAATTTTACAATTGCTTCCTTTTATTTACAAAGAAACGTGGTATTTGAATGGATGGAGCATTATCGATTATCAGTTGGAATTTCAAGACCTTCAAAGATTTCGATGTTGCAGAAAAAAAAACAAAGAATGAACTCCGCTAATTCATTGCCAGAAGCTATGCCATCTTCACCGAGAAGAAAAACCAGTCCTACTCCCCGTGCACCATCTGCACCTCCCATACCAGCGTCGCTGCGAAGCAGATTAAAAATGAGCAAAATAGTTACAGGCAAAGAACAGTGAGTATTTAGTTAAGGATGAGTAAACCGACTGTCAGGTTGAAGACAACCTGAAGGCACCTTTTTCATTTGCTGCTACGGCGGGTAGGGGAGGGAGCGAATCCGAACCCAAGCTGTCAGAGAGAGTTTGGCTTCGAAACACATCGCCTTGGCACTTTGGCAACTTTACCCTTTTATATGAATGGGTACCGAAATGAAAAAAGTTGATAGCTTAACACTAAATAAATATATATATTTTGGAATTTGCAAATGATTAAAGTACATTGAATATATTTAAAAAGTTTATAAAAGATTGTTGATTAATTGATTGATTGATAAGTTAATTGCTGATTGATTGATGAATTGGTTGATTGACGAATTAGTTGATGAGTTGATTGCTTGATTGATAAGTTGGTCCATTGATTGATGAATTAGTTGACAAGTTAGATGAGTTGATTGGTATGCTTGATTGATTGATTGGCTGATTAAATAATCGTATGCTGAAGAATTTGTAAAAAGAGGAGCTCTCGTTATGAAGATAATCTAACCATCAAGGGTTTCTAAATTTTTTACTGATTTTATAAAAACTTTATCTACATGAAGATTGTTGTTTTTAGGATTCTCATGGAATATGCGTTAGATAAACAACCTTCCATGATTGATTTTTCGTCGCAAGCCGAATACACGGACACAAGAATTGATGTTCCACAGCTTCCAAAAACTTCTGACGCTGCAAGGTAGGACAAAACAAAAATGATTGGTTGTTTAAAAAATTAGATGACGTTGAACTTCATTAAATGACACTTGTACACAACAATTTTAATCTTGTTTTTAATTTAACTGCATTGTGCTGGAATGAAAGGTAAGACGAGAAAAGATTAGAAATACTAGATTCTCAAATACTCACAATAGCTTTAAAGATGTTACATTAACGAATAAAACTATCTGATAAATTTTTCTTGCTATAACTATATACTTTTTATTTATTTACATTTTGTATTTTATATGTTGATCTGTGTATTCTTATATTGTTTTAGTATTTTTTTCGTGGCCTCAAAATTCATGCATCACTGCGTCCACAAAGCTTAGCGCTCGCACAGTGATGCATGAACTTCATTGCCACGAAAAAATTCTACCATAGAACAATATAAAACAGACTGCCTTTAACGCCCAAGCTAGTCAAGGAGCATTTGTTGAATTTTATAAAAATTTTGAGTGATGTTTTTTTACCTATTTTGATTTGCAATTGTATTGTATTTACAATATTTTGGCATTCATTATTTCATTTAATCTAAATATTTTTACATCCACTGTTCACATCCGTAATTCGAACATTCTCTCTGTCTCGAACATGTTCCCCGTAAGAGTTCGAGATAACAAACGGATGTCAACTGTATTTTAATTTTTGTAGAATGAATATTTTTAAACCCATGAATTGTTCAATTGTTTTTAGAGCTCCATTATCGACATCGCCACTGCCGAGAAAAGCACAAACAAGTGAATCGCCAAGAACGAAAACGCCTCGACCACTTTTATTACCAAAAGAAGGCTGTCCTATGTATCTTTTTTACAATTAAATCCTTATATGCTATGTAAATCTGTAATGATATGTAAATCTGTAACTGTGCTGTGTAAATCTTAGACTTGCTCCATGTTTATTTTTTGTCCCAACTGATCAATCAATCAACTGATCAATCAAGAAATAGTTTGGAACAAGTAATGTAAATCTATGACTTATATACAAGGTAAATCCTTAAAGTATATGAATTTTGAATTCGAAAATTTTCTCAAAAACGTGTTGGCTCATTTTCTTGCATCCAGTTCAAGTAGATTTCAGACGTTCCTTAATATTTCTGTAGTGCGCTTAGATTGGAAATTCTTGGTGACAAACATCCACAGTGTAGGTGAGTGTGACATATTATTGATACAAAAATCCTTACTCGTGTGTGGGTTAAGAAGATACGTAGAACCATCTGCAATAAGATTTTGAATTGTTTACCTTTTTGAAAAGATATATGCACTTTAACCAGGGGCATGCGAAATTTATCAAAAATGAAAGATGCAAACCACATTGTCAAACCACATGTTTTAGTGACTCCCGACTCTTATGTCCCAACATGCAGCAATTTACTTAATTACATTACTTATGTCCTAACTGTCCTAATTGTTTGATTTATTTGTTTAAAGATGTGACAAGAGACGAATACCAATCATTTCTGATTTGGAATATGACAATTTCATTGGAGAGCATGTTCCTAAAACTCAACTCATTGTTGTCAGCATTATTTCTTCAAGGTATGGTTCTTGCAACTGCTATTTAAGCTGCTTTTAGGCATTAATATTGCATTCTTGCACCTAGTAGATTAATATCGTATTTTATTTGAAGTTGGTACAATTTACGAAAACTGATTCTGGCTTATACTATAATATTATAATAACATTTCAGATTTCCCAGAACACAGTGTGATGAAATGTTAGATGATGTTTATTATGACAAAAGCAAGGCACAAAATCTTCCTTGCGTTCAAGTATGTCTTTTTGAAATATGTTTATATTTTTCATTATTAATTTCTTATTTGTTCAATCGTTCGTTTTGCATTCTTCATGCTTTTATTTTATTGATTCTTGATTTATTGTTTTTATATTGTTTAATTTATTAATTGCCATTGTGTTCTTTTATTTTCGTTAAATTCATATAATATTTTAATTTCGTCACTCCCGGATTTGGTTCTAATTAACATGAAAACATTTCCTAAGCTTTATGTTTGCAGGGGGTGAAGCCAGAACTAGCATACTAACTTAATTTTTAAAAGATAAACTTACAACAAAATCTCTGAAATGACTAAATGAATAAAAACTTGTGTTTGCAGTGCATACTGAAAATATAACGTTATACGTTGTTCAACAATAGGTTATCTGGCCTTTTTAAGTTTTAATGGATTGTTGAGCCAAATCATTGAGAAAGCATTCAAGTTTAGTGTTTTCCTTGATATTTTTCTTACTCTTTTGTTTTAGTCTCGTTATGATGCATATCGTCTTCTTCGTTATGATTTGGCTACTGCCAGTGATTGTAACGAGGCTCCTCTCTTGTTAAGGAGGCACAATGTTGCGCCCGGAATGTTTTTGGTGAGTTTTCCTATTATTGCAAACAACTATTTTTCATCAACTTTTTTTTATTAATTGTTCAAATATCACAGCTTTTTTACAAATTATTTTTATTTTAAAGTTAGTTTCGAATATTTTGATTTCAGATGTACGTTGGTGGGAGATTGCTTTTTGCGGATTATATTTTCAATGGTTATGGAAACGCCAAAAGAGATTTTTTGAAACAGGTAAAATTTGTAAATGTTATAAGTGTCCAATTTTTCTAGTTATTTAGTCAACTCACCATTCATGCCTGAGCTATGCTTAATTCAATTGTATCAAATGAGAACCTTCGTCAGGCTGGAAGCCAGACATATCATTTTTGCGGGTTTTTACTTAATCTAATTTAATATTGACATTTTTATGAGTAAGCACATTTTTTTGGTTTAAATTACAGGTCTTTCAAACTCGAAAAACGTCGATGAAAGGTGGCGATCTTGCGCAAGATTTTCGATTTACGACACGACCAGCAGGTCGAATTCCTAGAACTGCTTGGGGTGGCGAAGTCCTGATGCCTTCATCTGATCATTACTTTTCGCATTTGAGCAAATTGGATATTGGAGGAACAAATAAAATCGAGGAGTTGCCTGCATTGTCTCACATGTCATCAGATACTGAGTTTTCAATCAGAAATGTAGAAAGGTGTTACTTTATCTTTTAGTTTTTGGTCACTCTAAAATTTGCAAAGAGTCAAACGCCTTTTATAATGATGACAACCACAACTACAAATGTTATTGAACAGAGATTAATACTACAGTTGCAACAGTAACATGATCATTACTAGAATTATTATTACTTGTTGCTTCTAGCTGTTATCTTAAATCTTAAACTATTTCTCCCTATAGCTCATTGAATGCCAAACAACATAAAAATAAAATAAAATAAATTGAACTGAAGCATTTACAGGGTGACTCACAAAAAGTTTAGACGTTTGAAAAATCACCAAAATTTGAGTTTGTTGCCAATCAAGCTCATTTATACGTTGCCATGTACGCAAAGGGCTAAATTAATTGTAACAGTGTCAAATATTTCACCAGCACATTAAAAACTATGTAATTTTGCCTGTTTAAAAGCGACTTAACTTTTATGGATGGTATAAGTTGTTATGATAAATCAATATAGCACGTTATTTTTATTTACTTAGGAGAAAGAAACAAGCAAACCGAGGAATAATGTCATACAGCATTCTATCTGATATGCAGTGCTGATTACGATATACCTGCTGTAGTAATATGACATACAGGCAATAACATTATGAGGAGAGACAAATTTGGTAAATTGTAAACATGAAAATTGAAGCTGGATGTCAGATTTTTGTTGAAACAAGTATGACCATGAAAATATTACGTAAAGACTCAAAGTGATCTAAAATTGTATGAAAACTAACATTTTGAAAACTACCGTTGGTAATCAATAAATAAATAAAGGTGGTACATGTGACCGACACGTGAGCAATTGTGTAAATATCTAGCTGCGCACGTGAAAACTTGTGTACTATTTTAGAAGTTGTGCACGTGAAAATTATGTACATATTCAAGAATAACAGTACTTTTAAATTTTGTCCCAAGGAAGTTGAAGTTTTTTGTAATTTTGATATCTTTTGGTGACATTTAGAGCAGTCCCAAGAGAGCTGTGCTGTTTCATAATATATTGTGATAGAATAATGAGATGCAATTTAAGTTGCATTGTTTTGAGCATTTGACGCACGAAATATATTTATGAAATCATTTGTAGTATATTTTTGTGAGAAACATCGTTTTAAGGCAATATTTATGCTATTTGAGATCAGATCTATTTATTTCAGTAAAATTCTCTTTGATTTTTCAGTACAAAATAAATTGCTTCTTGCTGTGTTTCTATCAATTTTCTATATGTTCAATTTTTTTATTGTGAATTTTTACTTTGTATAACAAAGGTACAATCAAGAAGTTTTAAATCATATGCTGTATGAACCTAAATTTTAAAAAAGGAGAGCTCATCTTTGAAATTTTAAGTGATCAAATTTAGTCTCAAGATTCGAAATTCTGAAATCGTAAAAATTACAGGGATTGTAAACACCAAACACAGGGAAGAACAAAAACTGAGGTTTCTTGTTGCCCATGTTTTTGAGCGAAAGAAAATTTCGGTGTTACGGAGGAGCAAGGCAAAATTCCCAAAATTTAACAGCAACAACTTCAAAAGTCGAGCAGAGAAAAACAAGGAACTAACGGGTTTCAAATTCCAAAAGCAAAGAAGAGTAAGCGGGTGGGAAGAAAACGAACGTATGAAGATGTTTATGTTTGTTCTCTCAATTGTGTTTACAACTTTCTTGCTTTACAGTGCTGGTAAGTAAAACAGTGTACATAATAAATATCTGTTCATGCTTTTCCATCTTTACGATGACGAATGAAAATGAAGCATGCAAAGTTTAACTGTTTTTAAAGATAGAAAAAGCTAGCCCTCAGCCTCGCTTTTCTAGCCCTCGCCTTTTTTATGAAAGAATTTATTCACCAAAGACTAACTTTGACTGTGTGTATTATTTCATGCTTTAATGTAGTTACATTAGTGTAAATAAATAAGCCATGACAGGCCATCAGTCTTGAGAAATATACTGGCAGTCTTCGCCGAGATCTTTGTTTTGAGTGCATGCAGGCAGGCCAGTCTGCAGAGTATGGCACTTTTCGACGAGATCTCGGGTGTGCATGAGCACTCTTCTTTTGTTTAGGCCTATTGTTCTATTGAAATTCTCGGGTGTGCAAGAGCCATACTTTTCAAACACGCGATGTGCACGAAGAATTTTGTTCTCTATTGTCTAATTTGAATGTTACCCTATTGTTTTTCTCCTGTGTGCAAGAGCCATGACAGCACAGAGGCATGCAGGTGCACCATTGCCACACAATCTGGATGACAAGATGACCTTGTCACAAGTTCACTCAATCATCTCTCCTCCCAAAAGACTACCTGTAATATTTAATGTCAAACGTAAAATAAATAAAAAATATAATAAAGTTCATCAATATTTTTAGTTTCAGGGCAGCAGCTTTCTTACAAAAATTGTTCATCATACATTCAATTAAATGTAGCAGATTATGGATATAACATTTCATCAAAAAATCCCCTTGGTTTCAATTCTTCTGTGTTACCATATATGGATGGCAAATATGTAACACCTTGTGTTAGTGTGACAGGGGTTCCAAGTGATGCATATATTGAAGTAAAGGTATTTGATATTTTTTAATATAAACAACAGTAAGTAAATCCAACAATATGTGCTTTCTCCTCACATTCTTTTACTTTTTCTACTTCTATCATGGGCAATAAGAAACATGAGTTATTCGAGTGTCCCTGTATTGGAATGGGTACAGGGACACACATATCATGGGTACAGAGACACAGGGAAGAACAACTCATGATTCTTAATGCCCATGCTTCTATGATATTAATTGAAAACTCCAACAAACAAACTGGCTAAATGATAGAAAATATAGTTGTTATCTCTTGAATGAAAAAATACAGGAAGAAGTTATTAAAATCATCAATACTCTAGTCTAAGCATAGACCCAATGGCCTAAAGGAAAGAATGGCTCTGCTCCTTTATGATATTGGGTCTGTGCATAGGCTATGAAATACCCCTTTTCCTGATCAAGGTTCCTCTTTTTAGAGAGCTCTTTTATATGTCTCCAATACCCCTACTTTTTATTCTTTTAGAAATTTGATGCCGAATTCAATTATTAATGTTTTCTTAGTTACATTTTTTATTCAATAAGAAAATTGACAAAGTTGAAAGTACTTTCAAAGAATATGTTCTGTACATATCTCTTGTGAGTGCTCAGTGTTGTTTTGATTTTCATTGTTTTCTTGAAAACTTGCAATCTCTTTTATAGTGTGAAACAAGTATCACTGGCGCTCAAATTTGGTGAGTTCTAGAACCATTTTTA
Source organism: Phacellophora camtschatica (assembly GCA_036873815.1). Taxonomy (NCBI): domain Eukaryota; kingdom Metazoa; phylum Cnidaria; class Scyphozoa; order Semaeostomeae; family Ulmaridae; genus Phacellophora; species Phacellophora camtschatica. Next base: position 4,918 of record JAYJMH010041008.1, on the reverse strand, counting down.
AAGAGGCAGTTTCATCAGCTGTTTAGCAGAAAGGTAGACTTTGTAATAAATTAGAGTTGGAAGGGGGGGGGGTCAGAAGAAAACAGACTACAATGACTTTGTGCAAGAAATTTTATTTCTTATGCGAATTAGAAATTGTGCAAGAAATTTTATTTGATGGAAATCAGTCATTCTTGAAACGATTTTGTTCAAATTATATTCCAAGACTTTTTTTAATTTGAAAGAGATTTCAAACTATGTACCAGATAATTCAAAGTTTTGACATACTTTTACTTTCAATAGCAAGAAAAAACGAAAGGAGATTCCAAAGCTAAAATATTTTTGTGCACACGAATTTATATCTTTCTTCTTTCTTATTTTCAGCATTGGAAATCAACAAGGTCTCAGAATATGCGGATCAGTAAGTTTGTTTACCAGAGAAAATTTTTGATTTCTTTCAATCATTCACAGTTTTTCAAGAACTTTATAGCTCTTATTGGTTTTGCCAAGATCGTTGATACAAAAACAATGTATCTATTTTTATTTTTAGGGACGATTAAATTCATGTTTTACATCACCAGCTACAAGTATCAAATTTGCTTTTTATTGTGAGCCAAACTGCGAACAGAACGATGTTGCCTTTTGGTATCGCATAATAGCAAGTAAAAAAAATCGTGAGTTGAGCATACATAATATATGCATTTAAGTTAAAAATGGAATTTTGTTTTGAACATTATTGACTTTAAAGCAAATATGAACAGAAACCAAATGATCGAATCTGAAAATAAAACAAAGTGAATTGACATGACGGTTTTTCATTGGTCTACTGTTTTTACATGTGGCATATATAATTTCTTATTGCAGTTTCAGTTGTGTTTCAACGTGGCATTAAACATGGGTGGTATTAAATGCCACTTTTAACTCCTTCATTATTTGCAATATCCAATGCTTAAAATCTTAAATAGAAAAACGGTGGCTGAGAGGGTAGGGGTAAAATAACCAAAAATGATTGACATATATGCAGCATCCGGGACACCAGGCAAATGATAACGGTAAGCCAAAATTCAACCAGCCTGACGAACATCCATACACTCTAAGAAACACGTGACCATAATCTCAAGAACTAGACTTTTTCCGTGCTTACATGAATATTAGCTCTGGTCTAACCAGTATTTATCCTGTGTGTTGTTACATGTACATTTTGTTCATAAAATGCGATATAAGCAATGAATCTCCCGACGTTTCTTTGTCAGTAATTTTCTGTATAACGTTATCGCTACTTATTTACATAGTTTGTTTTCATTCGTTATAAAAGATATAAAGTTTTTCACTATGCTATATTTCTTCATTTCAGCATCTGATCAATGGTGTTCAAATAGGCCAAGTGATGATTACCCATCTTCACTTGCTGTAGCTCCAACTCATTTGCCAACACTCCCTCCAAGGATTAACCCTGGAGGTAAAGGTTGTTGTCACGGTTCTTCGTTTGTAATGGTATCATTTTTATCAATGCTGGTCATTTGGATATCATATATCTTCGGATAAGACTTTATTTAAAACTTAATTATTGTTAATTATTTTTATACTGTATCTCCTCTATTCTCTATTCTCCTACTTGGCGTTTATTTGATTTTACAACCATTTCAACGAATTATTTGATAGATTGTGTTTTGCACATTAAAGGAATTTAATTTGAAATGTTTGAAATGTTAAATTTTTTAAATATTTTAAAGTTTTAAAATGAACACCGCTCTGGTTGGTGCAAAGATTATTAGAAGAAGGTGTCTATTGTCATTTTTATAATTTTTACCTCGAAAGGGGAGGTATTTATTTGAAAACAGGCATTTAGAGAGGAAATTCTGTACTCTAGAGGAAATACGGCCCACCAATTTTCCTCAAAAAGAAAACAAAGAAATTATAACAATGGAGTTGGTGTTTTTACCATGATGCATTGCATTTTAAAATCAAGAGTATGTTGATTATATTGACGTTCTATCGTATATCACAGTTAATTTTGGTATTAACATTTTTTAGGATCGTGATTAAACGTTATTTCTAATTTTGGTTTCGTCATCAAATTTTGAACTCTCATAATTTTATTATTTTAATTAATTCACATCATTGTAATTTATTTAACATACTCATTTAAATATATTGCACATAATTAGATCATACAACTTTTAAATAGTATATAATCGGCATTTTTATAATTCCACAGAATTGGTTCACAAACAAACTCTTAAAGATATGATGTTTTAAAGGTTTTTGTTGGATATTTGATACTTTTGTTAAGCTTAGATTCCACTTGGTCGTTTGGGCCATTACCAGACCAGTCATGCATGAAAACAGGGTCACGTGCCATAACATTTTGCTTTTGAGCTAAGTTTTGTTTGGTCAATAATGCATGTTTCCACTCGTTAGGGTCTACCAATATACATAGTATAGGGTCTGAATGCCTTCTAAAAAGAAGCTTTTAGCATCAGTTTCTAAAATAATAAAAAAATATGAGATTTTTTTGTTTTAATTTTCTAAATTAAGGGGAATATAAGCATATATAAGCCTTTAATAAAATAGCCGTACAAATATTGAAATTGAAGTGGTGTAACTTTTGCCACTTTTATATGCTTGGTTTCCCTTTCAGGGCCGTTGTTTGGTTTCCACTTGCGAAAATCACTCAAGGGTGAATCTTTAGGGTCCCTGAGATAGGAACACGAGTCTCGACGACCTAGTCGTTAGGGTCGGTCACTGGAAAATGTTTTTCCACGTCGTTTGGGTCAGGACCAAGTGGAAACTAGGTTTTAGAAATCGCAGTAAATATTTTTTAAATGCTGTATCTATTGAATGCTTTCAGATAATTGTTTCATTATGATCTGTTTCATTATTATTTTTTCAACATGAATAGGCCTATCCATGTCGAGAAATTTATATGTTTATGTCTGATTAGTCATTATGTTTTCATCCCAATTTATTTCATCCCAAATTATTTGTTTCAGGTCAATTATTTCATCAAAAAGTGTGTTTCAGGTTAAGTGGTCAACGCCTGTATAATTTTTTAATTTATTTTTAATTTAATTTTCTGAGATACCAAAATCGCAGCTTAGCGTTTATAAAGGTTGTTCTTATAAGAAAACGTTTCCTGATCCATTTATTTGGACAAGATGATTTTTGCTCGACTCTAAATTGATTTAGTCAAAGCAAAATTCGACGAGAGAATTTTTGATGTGAGACTGCGAATAACGGGATGTGAAGAATCTTGCATTATCCTATTGCCCATGACATAATTTTTAATACAACAACAACAGCCAAGAAGAAAAAATTTGAAAATGGCTGATTTTAGAAGAAGAAATCATGGTTATGAGTTCTTTGTTGTTGTCGGAGATATTCCATTTAGAATCAATGTAGACAGAATAAGGTTTGTCAAACATTTTTTTTAGAATATTGTGTTTACCTGGCACACTGTTTAACATGAACAATCTCTGCAAAAGAACATTCAAAGTATAGGAACGACGGCGCGACGCAAAAAATTCTTCCTTCAGAGCTAACTAAATTAAATGGGATTATAAAATAGAAAATTTACAAAATAGGTTTTTAGGTTCGTTTTTTGTAGAGTTAGTAAATAAAATATAGAGTTCGATTTGCAATTCAATCTGTACGTGCGTGCGCGCGCTCGTTGCGGTTTGGTTTATTTGTGGGGCGGGTCGGTCACTCTAAAATGATGCGCAAGAAGAGTCTTGCGTGTATGACTGATGACTGACTCGTTAAAACCACCAAAAACATATGCATAAAAAAAATTCAGCATATGTAGATTGATGGAGCAGACAAATAGAAAATATAGGCTATTGTATATTAAACAAAATATAAAACAAAAGAACGATAGAAATAAAAATCTATACCATAAAAATTTCTAAAAGTGTGAAAAGTTGATTTTTCTGTAATTTTTTAAAAATTTTAATTTTTTAGTAATTACTTTACGGATAATTTGCAAGAAGAATGTGACCTTGTTGGCATTGAAAAGGGACACAATTGTCGAGTTGCAGTTTATAAATTTTACAATGGAAAGACTGCACAACAAGTTGTCAAAAGGTAATCCAATTGTTCTGAAAGCAAACCAATTTTGTTTTTATATTTTTTAAATGTCTCGTTTCATTTAGTAGTTTGCTTTTGCCTTTATATAGCACAGGAAAAATTTGAAAAATAACCACATAAATTTTAATGTGGTGTGAAAAATTTTATTGAGACTTCATTTTGATTTATATATATATTAATTGTATGCATTATCATTGTAAGCGATCAATTCTTGTTAAAATGGTAATACATTTAAAATTATTTTCTTAGCCAGAAAAGTCTCGTTGAACTGTGTTTGGTTTATACTGTACTGGACCAAACAGTGAAAGGTAATTTTTTTTACAGATTTAGTCGGCGGTTAATTTTTGGCCACAAGTTATCCTTTCAACAAATTTCTGCTGAATGTGTTCAAAACTTTGTTCATCAGAGAAATGAGCATAAGCCTAACATGTCTTCAAATCACCAACAATGGCCAACTAATGGTGGTAAGCAATTTTGTTTATTTATCCACTCTGTTTCTTGGGCAAGATTGCAATAAATCTGGTTGCAATAAATCACACACATCATACACACTCAAACCCCTGTATTTCTCTAAATACCATCATGTGTGTGCCAATGTGTGTTCATAGTCAATAGAAAGAACACTGGTCTGGAAGCTCATTGTTTTTGTGTATTGTTCGCGGATGAAGCTTGAGTCATTGATTAAAAGCTGTTACATTAATAAAAAATTGTGCAAGCAACGCCTTAGCAACGCCGTGAACACTGTAAAACGCGTACAAATCGCAGCAAACACATCTATTTTTTGCTGGAAAAGATATACAAAATAAGATATTTACAGAATTCGACGATTTGCCAAGTGATACGAGAAAGCTTA
>JAYJMH010040997.1:0-11232 GCA_036873815.1 Phacellophora camtschatica | reverse complement strand
AATGGGCTACATTTTCGAATTAAATGTACCCGATTTGAAGTGCATTTATCTTGGATTTTTATTATCCCATAGATATTCCCATATAAATAACAAAAACAACGTCATTGATCATATCAATATACCCTCGTGAAAATATATCCTCGTGAGGCTTGAAAATTTCGATCTCAAGAAATAATAAAAATGAAAGCTACCTCTAGAATTCAAAAATGTAGCCCATTAATTCCTAAGGTTTTGCTACTCATGAAGAAACAAAAACATCAATAACAAAACTCCTTCACAGCAGCTTTGCAAACACGCAGCCTTTTATGAGACATTGGTATTATATGGCAATTATCACCTTTGTGCCCCCTTTGCAAAAACTTTACTGTCTTACCAAATTATAAAAATTGGAAAAATAAGAATCGCAGCGATAACAAAGAAACAGAATCCAGGATGCCAATCCACAGTTGCATTATAAATGTTGTTGAAGAGCAATGCAGCAGCAACAGAGCAAAATGATTCCACTGATGCTAATGCCGAGAACAAAGTACCTGATAAAAAAAATAATAAATTTAATATGCATTGATCTATCATGGCTAAAGATTATTGCGTAATTTATAATTATACCTGGTGTCCCATAAAAAAGGTAACAGGTGTCCCATAAAAAAGATAACAGCTTTGACCAAGGCTAGCGGTTCTCAAAATGGTTCCTGGTAGTCAACAAAATTTATACTTAGTTTATTAATATTTGTGCATCAACAGTTGAGATATTAATTCTGAAAGTTCAAATTTGCCTCCAACCCCAAACCAGAGGTCTAGACTTTTACGAAATTAATTCAACGAAAAAGCCTGCGGAACGAAAAAGCCCGTGGAACAAAAGTTTTAATTTTAAGTTGACTATAGAAGATTACTAATAAAAATTTTTGACGGATCAGAGCGATATTCTTACCACTAGCCTTAATCAAACCTGTTACCATATTTTTGGGACACCCGGTACAAAAATAAAAATAATAATAATCAATGTGCTATCATAAGGAGACTGGAGACATAGTGATCACTATTCCCTGTATTTTTAGCAAAAATTTAGAAAGTTGAGGACATGGCAAATTGATAATTTGTTCCCCTTCTGCTACAAATTAATTCAGGTTATTTCTGCATTAAACATTTCTGCTTTCTGTGCTGTATTAAAAAAGTACAAACTCTATTTCTTTCTCATAACAGTTCTCTCTGCATCGAAAATACAGAAACATCAAGGCAATAGTGTACTAAGCAAAAATCAATAATTTCCTGGTTTCCTTCTGGCTATCTACAAAGGTTGATAATTTCTTGGTTTCCCTGGGCCTATAAATTGTAAAGTAGATTAAAAACTGTATATCAAACAGGTTGTGTTACCTTGTTCATCTTTGCTCATTGCCTTTGAAAAAAGTGACCGTATGCATGGAATTGTAATTCCTCCAAACATGTCAATGAGAGGAACTGAAAAGAAAGATAAAATGTAAATTAAAATAGTGTGGTTCAAAATATACAATAAGTAATATGATGCATGTCATACATCTGCAGTACAGGCCATTTGTAACTTAACATAGCAAGAATTCTTACAGATTTTTATCAGTTCTTTGAAAGGCTGTAAGAATTCTTGTGGTGCATGGTAGAATAATATTTAGAGTATGAATGAATTATTTAGTTGTCCCCAAAAATTCCTCATAGAAAAGAGTTCTTTGAGAAAAAATTGAAAGTTCTGAAAACCGTTGAAATTTTGGCAAGAATTCTTTTGCAAGGAAATTATGTTAAGTTACGAATGGCCTGTACTGTATATGATTGAAGCTAATTTAATTAGTGTGATGAACTAAATAATGAACTAAAGAAAGATGATGCATAATAAAGTAACAGTATGTAAAGCACCATTTGTTCTTTTGCAAAACTAGAAATTTTTTTAAAAATAATCTGCAAAGCTTGAGTTAATTTTATATTATGTAGTCAGAAATAACTTTGAGTTCAGTAAAATAATTAGCAAAATTTTGCTTTGGCAGAAAGGTTTCCAACAAAATATTGCCTTCAGAAACATAATCATAAAAAACATACCAACAAATACAAGCCACAGTTTAGTGGAAAGTCCAAGGCAGATGAACATCACCATTGTCGAAATGCATCCAATATTTGCCATTGTATAATCGCTGAGCTTTAAACAATGAACAAAAACAGGCATTCCTGCAAACATGCCAATGCCCCTATAAATCATTGATGATGCGAGAAAGTAGCCAACCATAGAAGATGAAAACGACAATGGACGATGGAGAACAAATAAAACTTTCACTGAGTTTGATCCGATAAACACTGTAAGCAGAATACAAAATTAGTTAGCAAAGGGTAGTTAAGAACATAAAAAGTAATAAATAGTGCGATATAAAAAAAGATTGAGCTAATCCTTTGGTATGAAAAAGTAAAAATTGAATTATAATTTTTTTTTAATAATTTAAAGAGAAATTTAAGTCCAAATTACTATGAAAATTACTTTTCAGTACATTTTAACATCAATTGTTCTTGTATTTAAAAAAAATACCACCTATTACAAAAGATTTCACAACAACATTGTAATGAAATACCTTTGTTTTCAAAGTAGGGATACAATGAAGCCTCCTCCCCCCCCCCCCCCGTAGCCACAATGACATAATAATAATAATTTTGTACACAGGTCTTCTTCCACTGTCGTCTGTATGCAGGCAAAGATCTTCTATAACTTTAAGAATGATAGAAAATGTGCTTACAACCCACAAGGAAAATGTGCTTAATTGCACAGGAATTTCATAATTTTTAAAATGTTTTGCACAGCTAAATTTGCGTTTCAGTTTTCAGTTTCAGTTTCACATTTTAAATTCCACTACATACAATTTCAAAATTAACAATACCAACAAATAACTAAACTACAAGGAAATAAGACAATATTACAGAGAATTAATACATTGATACGGAAAATTAATACAATATACAAATACAGAGAAACGAGATCAATTGTATAGAGGGAATTACTTAAAGAAGGAGCTCTCTTGATAGGTAAGCTAATCAAGAAGAGGTTCCCCCTATCCTATAATAATTTTGAATGAGTTTGGTTGGATTTGAATGATTCCAAGAAATACACACATTTGCTTTTCATACTATAAAACAGAAGTTGTGCAATTATCAAAAACAAATCAGAACTATTGATTGACCTTGTTTAATAAGTAAATTTTCAGTGGCTTTTTGAAGGATATTTTTGATGGATTTTGTAATTTCATCAGCATTTTTTGGAAGAAATGAGTTTAAGAACAATGCCTAACTAGCTAATTTGAGAATCAAAAATAGATATTGTTGGAAATTATTTTGTGTCGTTAAAAGTAATGCTTTCCTTTGTATTAAAACAATCAAGTGACCTCATCCTTTTTATTTCCAAGGGTCAGAGCTTTTTTTCTTGGTTTAAAATCACTGTAGAATATACTTTTGCAGAAGGATTGTTCAAAAACATTTGTATGGATGATGCAATATTAGAGGGTGAATCATATGCCAACTCAGGGCCTGTGTGGTGGATCACTCTTCGCTACACAGTTCTTTTTATCATTAGGGTCTTCAGTTCTGCAAATGTGTCCACAAAGTTTGCATGCTTTCTCCTCCACCTTATGATGTCCTTCTTTTGTTTTGCTTATTATGGCTTTTGATTTCTGACACAATGTCAGTGCATAGTAGTGCATAGAGGTTAATGTTCTTGATATGGTCCTTCTAAGTGACATTCAGTGCCATCCGCAGTATGTGTGTATATACACCATCCATATAATTTTTTTGTTGCACTGTTAATATTTGTGTTTCAGGCCTATACACCAACACTAGATGGTTGCTACAAATAGCCACCTCTTCCACTTTCTGTTCATCTCTGACTTCTACACCTTGTTAATGCCATGCAGTGCACCCTTCGTTCAAGAGCTTTTTTGATTTTCAAGTCTTTCTCAGTTGATGCAATCTGGGCACCAAGGTATTTGAAGTCTTTAAAATTGATGATAACATAATTAATTTATACATAATGAAGAGGGTAATTCCTATATCTTGCCATTACATTTTCTTACATCAATACTCCTTATCTTATCATGCCACAAAAGGCTTCAATTTTTTGTACAACTTACTTACTTTGGTTACTTTGGTAAACTTTATGTGACTTTCATTACCTTGGCCAGGATTCTCCATATCCACAATTTTGCTGCTTCCGATGATATCCTGTAACATCTTCTTGCTCCACAAATTCGACCATATTCAGAAGGCTGTTGTTGTCTGCTCTTCTACAAACAGTGTATCCATGGATTTGGGGTTCATCTAGTACTAGACTAAGTGACTTCTTGAAAGTTTCTTTGGAACAATTTGTTAGGTTTCTTAAGTACTTGGGAATGCAATTGAAAACTACTAGGATGCTTCAATCCAACTTTGATGCACCAGTAAAATTTCATCTGCAGTTCTATTGATTTTCATTTTGCTTGCAGTAAAATAATTGCGCTAATTTAAATTAAGGCAATAAGATGCCAACCCAAAATTAGGTTGCATAAGTCCTAGAATACAGATAATAAAATACAGATGCTAAATTTGTAAAATTATTACTTCTGATTTTTTTTATTCACAGCCACCATTACTGATACTTGTTTTTAAGATTCTGAAACGTAATTTCTCATTGGTTATTCCATGGCTTTTCGTGGTAAGTTAATGCCACATTAATAAAGTTAAGGCTTGATCCAAGCCTTTTGGCTTCTGTAATGAAATAGAAAAGATACACTTTAAAGTTATACATACAATGTATTTTAAATTTACATTGTACCATGTTTGTTTTAAATTTAGTCATTAGCAACTATATTATATATAAATCTTGAACTAACTTTTGAAACTATATTATATATAAATATTGAATTTTGAACGAATAATGTTGAAAGTATGTATCAGTGTTGGTGAAATTAATTTCTTTGCAATGTGTGCTACTTTTGAATATTGATATAAATATATGTTTTTAAGGTTTTTCTCTTTTCATAATGCTTTGAAGTGTAGTTTGATCGTCTGTAAACGTTTTTTGATTTAATCTGAAAGAATCATCATGTTTAAAATTCATTCCATAGTTATGTGATTTCCTTGCTGCAGTGCTCTTGAGGAAAGCTGCCAAGCATTTTGTCGAATTGCAGGTAATTTTAAATATGATTTAAAGTTGAAATTAGGAAATTTAGGGACCTCTGTGACAGCAGGCACAAATTTTGTGCAAAAACGTCACTTAGCTGCAGCCTAAACTTTTCATAGAATAAGCCCTTTTAGTGCTACAGGCATATTTTGCTGACAAACTTGGTTGCAGGCACATTTTTTTTTTCAGCTATGACTTCAACAGAATTTTGTTCTCTTTGCATTCTTTTTTGTCGCAAAAGCTAGCTTGGTTTTGCTCGTTTTTAAATAGATTAATTTAGCTTGCTCTTGAATATTATTCAAAAATGAGAAATATAACTGCCATCTTGTTTTGCAGCTTGTGAAACAACTAAAGGAAACAAAAGTAAAAGATGATGTACAGGTTCTACTTTGGAAAGAAGATGACAAAGAATTTATACCAAATCTCATTGCATTTGTGTAGGTTTTGCAAATCATTTGTGCACAACTTATAAAAAGATTTATTATGTATTTGTATCTTTAAGATTTTACAGTAAGTAGCTGGCAGCACATAGAAACAAACCTAATTTATAAAAATAAAACATGTGAAATCTCTCAAATAATTACTCTAGGGTCCCTAATAGAGCGGGGAGTCAAAATAAAAGGGGGCTGAATTTTCAATAGGGTATGAATAAAGGGGTTGGAAATTTGGGCAGGTTTGAATAATATTACTGTCAGATGGATAGAGAGTACTAGAAAAATACTTTATGTTCATGCATAATCAACAAAGTGAACAAAAATTATAGAGAGTAACAACAAATCTAATAACAGCTGGCAGAATTCAAGACACTAAAAATCTGTCTGCAATTACACCTTTAAAGCATTTCACTTCAAGTTGTTCAGTTTGGGTTGTATCACTCTTCAAGGGGTGAAATGGTTAAGCTATTGAAAAAGAAATGTGTGTGCTCATACCACGCAAAAGTAGGATTGATAATAAACATAAATAATTCTTTATAAAGCATATAAATATTTATTTGAGTCCCTTGATTATTTTTTTATATGTCATTTGAGTAAAAAAAACATCAGCAAGGGAGATAAATTTGCAGGCACGAAAGCATAGGTTAAAACATTGACAAGTCATTGTCAAGTTTTAATCAAATTTCAAGAACTGTTGAGAAAACAGAACAGAGTTTTAACGCATAAAGTTTCCCACTTTAAATAAATTTCTACTTAATGTAACTACTTTCTGAGATACCAAAATAATTTACCCAAATCTCAGGCTGGAGTTAGTTATAAAGATGTTCGCTATAAAGAAAAGCGTGCAAATCAGCAAATGTTTAACTCTTACAAATTTGAAAAAAGAAGATCGTCAACAAGTAAATGATTTGTTCAGGAAGATGATCAATTCAAGGCGACGCCTCTCTGGTCTTTTTCAAATTTTTATCAAATTTCAGAAACTTTTAAAAGTCTGTCTGAACAAAATTAATTTTCACCAACCAAAGTTTCCCACCCAGCTACAAATACTACAAACATATATATGTTTTGTTAAACATAATTTCTGTTTTTTTCCTTCACATTCTTATAAGTCATAAGTGCATTTCAATTATTCTGCTAATTTACATGTAGTTTTCTTCATTTCTATTTCATTTAGATATTTGATGAATCCATTCGCAATTGCAACATCCGTCGCATTTTCCATTGGTGCATTGAACAATTTGTTGTTGTGCCTTACGTTATATTACTTAGTAAAAGGTATACATATTATATTTCCTTGTTTCTTTCATTTTAATACCAGCTATGTATGGGTCGAATTAAATTTGCCTTTGTTGCAGTAAAGTTTCGTCGTTGGGTTATGTTGTTAGAGTAAAATGGTCTGCTTACTCAGAATTTGTTTTCTTTTGTTTCGTTTGTAGTCACGGGCTTTAGGAAAAATAAAGTTTGTATTTATTCCCACTTCTGTTTTTTCCATTCTACTTGTCCTACATTCCGTTGTTTGATTTCGGTCACAGGGAAACAAGAGGAAACCACAGAATGTGGGACAAGTAGAATGAAAAAAACAGAAGTGGGAATAATTACAAACTTTACTTTTCCTAAAGCCCGTGTTGTGATTGTTTTTCTGCAATTCGAAGATGTCTATTTTTGAGGTCAAACTTTTTATTTTATGACGAGGGACCACATTTTTTGAAATCTAAGCCCTATGCAATTTCTACTTTGAATGCTATTAAGCTTGAGGAAAACTAAGGAAATATGTATAACACACCAAAAGCACGCCTATTTTCTATTGTTTAATGAGGAGGGTTTCTAAAGAACAAACTTTACGCTTGGAGAAAGGTTGATGACTTTTCTGGACTCTGGTTATTTGATTGAAAAATATTTGTAGCAGCTGATTACTTTCTTGCTGTTTTCTGTTTTGTTTTACTGGTCTTTGTTGTTATCGTAATAGAAACACGATCTGACGTGAAACTGAAGCAGAAACTGCGGTGTGACTGCTGGTCTGAGCCACTGTTTTTGTTTGCATGATATGAGGGGGCAGGAACTTTATGCCGTCATAAAATGTCAGCATGAATTTTTGCATCGGCATGAAAATCTTGTGTGAACGTAATTTTTTAAAGTTGGTGCGGATCGAATCAAAATACCACTCATCCCCTTTAACTTGTGGAAAATTTGAGACGTTTGTCTCTATTAAAGGCGATATAAGTTGCTACTTTAGTTTTATGTAAACTGGAGTGCTTTTTGCAATTTCCATGCCGTCATGAGCTTCGTAACCGATTTCGTGCAAAGGCCTTCTTGAACCGGAGAGGCAAAAAAAAAATGTCTGATATACCGGGTGTCCCAAAAAGGCTACGGAGTCTAACGATAAAAATTATTCCTGGAACACTACGAAATGTTTTTGTTGCTACTCATTCATTGTTAACTTAATTAAAAATACCTTTTTTGAAATTTTTGGTGCCTTGTGAACTGAGATGTTAATTCTCGGAATTCAGCAATCCCGTTGTTAATCAGCTTGTAGGCTGTGAATATCTTGCTTGTTTGAAGCCAGGATCAAAGTGGTGATTCCCTAAAATGAAATACTTCGGTAGGCCATTCTGTGAAAGCTCTGGTTTGAGGGTGATGCACAATTTTCTAACTTTGGAAATTAATATCTCACGTTACAAGACACCAATAATGTCAAACAAGGTATTTCTGATTAAGTTAACAATAAATGAGTAACGGAAAAAACCTTTCGTAGCACTTTAGGTAATACCTTCATTGTTAAACTCAATCAAATCTGTAGCCTTTTTGGGACACTCTGTAGTCATACTGTAGTGTTTAAGGCTTTAAACTCTTTGAATATTATGATTTCTTCTACTAACGTAGAGCGCTTGCAATTTTAGTTGATCCCCTGTGTTTTACGATATTACTTTTTGGAAATTTCATCGTCCATTGCTACCACACATAAACACTCAGTATTAAAGTTGTTTTACCTCATAATTTTCGCTGCCCCTCGCCTTCGGTAAATGATTTACTTATTGTCCCAGATAATAGAAAGCAAGGAATAAGCGTGCTGGCAAGCGCATAAGCGTTCCTCAAGAAAATAAGTAACAGGTAGATACTCTTCCAGGATAATTACACGTTTTGTTAATAAACTTAGTGTTGGAGTACCAACTCCTTCCCACCCTTTTAAAGGAGAATTATACACGGAACAGGAAAATTACTGTAATGGTGGCATTGCACCCGACACATTCACCAATCTGACCTTGCTTTGCTTACAGTGTTTATAAGAGTTTAAATAAGTTTAACTTTTAACTGCAATAATTTAGCTTTTTTATTACTCTTGTTTAGAATGATACTATTTTCTTGAACAAAATATTCTATTGCGTTGCAGGTAATCAGTGCTATGCTGCAACTGTCCTTGCAATTGCTTCATACACATCGCTATACCCGATAATGTTACTTGTGCCAATCGCCATTCATAGTGTCAATGCAGAGTCGTCCTTTTCGTGGAAAACACGCTTACAAATATGCTTGACATTTTTAGTCTCGTCAGTAGTGCTCTTGATTGGCTCTTATAAGGTTTTCGAAAGCTGGGAATTTCTGGAAGCTGTTTACTTGTTTATGTAAGTTTCTAAAATGTTTTACTAACTTCTGCATTTTGAAATTATTTAGAATTGGAAACTAGTTTTCTGAAGGATACTTGATACTTGCTTTATTTTCTTTTCACGAAATTTCAATTTTTAAATTTCATCTTTTCACGAATTACGGTATTGAATGGCTTAACTCATTTTATTGAATGTTTGAATTCACCCAAATGTGATAAATTTAACAACTTAGACTGGATCAATTATATTTGAAGAAATTTCAGTGTACCTGAATTCCAGATTCTTTGTTTAATCGACCAAAAAGAAAGAAATCAGTGCCTAGTCAAGACTGGGGCCAGAAACTATAGTTGCCGCGTATATGAACCAGTAAATAAATTGAATTAACATTTTTCACTGTCCCTTATTTATATCATGTTTGTTGTCGCTTTTTGTGATTTTTTTTCATTGGTATTTCAATGGACGGGTCGAGTGGCGCAGTGGTTGAAGCACTGTGTTTTGAAGCCAAACTCTCAGTCAGTGAGAGCGCGGGTTCGGGACCAGCTGTTGGAACTTCTAACTGCAAAACGTACAGTTAACTGTACTGTCTATCCTTTCGAGGTCGGTAACTGAGTACCAGGGAAAGGAGTGGCACCCTCCCTTGCTCTCCATGTGTAGCAGCTTTTGAAAATGGAGCAGTCGCGTTGCCTTTGAGCTAGCTGTCGGCCTACTTACCTACTGAATTAATTCAACTTTGAGTCTGTTTACATTTTGAAATTAGCCAATCACAACACAAAGGTGTTGATATATATCACGTGCTCATATACACTGCGAATTGATTGGCTATTGTCAACATGTAAACGAATCAGCTGTTGAATGAAATACAATATGTCCCCATGCTTTTGTGCACTACATTGTGACTTTCTAAGTCATTAAAAGTTTCTATTGAGATACAACAGTAAAAATCCGCATTCAGGGCACTAACTTATAAGAAACTCAGCCTGCCTCTTTTGTCCTTGAGTGTCAAGATATATGAAAATGACTATCCTGAAATTTATCAAGCTTCTTATAAGTTCAAATTCAACCTAAACATTTTTCCAGCAACCTCCCAAAAATGCGTAATGTTAACTGATGTCAGACTGTAATGTTAATCAGCATATAAGAAACTGCTTTTTGAACTGAGGCTGATCAGTCCCTTGTAAAATCACGGGCTGTAGGAAAAGCAAAGTTTTATTCCCACTTCGATTTCTCTCATTTCACCTGTCCTACATTCTGTGTTTCATGAGCAAGAAAAAGGACAAAGCAGTAAGATTGATCTTTACTTTACCTGTGATAAAATATGTAATGTTAATTTTGGTCAAATTAAAGACTAGATAAGCAGCTGTACTTTAATTCCTTGTCATTGATCTTTGGCAAATGGCCAGTTAGCCTGGTTTTTACAAAAAGCTCTTCAGCCTATTTTTGGATAATTAAAGATTTAACAGGAACTGATCAGCCTCAGTTCAAAAAGCATATGCTGGTATTTACTGTATGGTGCCGCTGAGTGTTTCCCAAAATTATTTTTGTTCTATGATAAAATATCTGAATATATTTCTCTCCTTTAGTGTCTAATACAAACATCCTTAATAATCAGTTTGTGATTTATTTTCCAGTTTGAAAGTCCCCGATCTCACACCGAACATGGGTTTATTTTGGTATTTCTTCTTGGAGATGTTCGATCACTTTAGATTATTCTTTCTCTTGGTTCTTCAACTTCATGCATGCATCTACGTGATACCATTCAGTATCATATTCAGGTTAGTACATATTTATGATGTAAAAACTTTTAATTTATTTTAGGATATATTACACTACGTTCTGCCTGGAAGATTTGTTTTAGGGGAGGCTCTTTTTTTAGGGGGGGGGGGGGGCGAGATCTGGCCGGTTGGGCTGCAGATACAGTTCCAAGGCATAGCCAACAAGTAAACAATCTTTAAACAGCTGAGATAATACCGGGTGTCTTAAAATAAAGTTCACCCGTTTGGTGGCTTGTACCTCGAAACCGGTAGGGCCAAAAACATCAAAT
>JAYJMH010040986.1:0-15113 GCA_036873815.1 Phacellophora camtschatica | reverse complement strand
GCGCCATGGACTGAGAACTTTTTGAACGCTTTTTTGAACATTTTTGGAATAAAAATGTCCAGGGTGGAAAAATTCTGGAAGACAAATAAGAAATATTTTCACTTTTCATTTTAATGAAACGTGAATGAAATGGCAAATATTTTACCGCCAAAGATTCACCAGACAATACTTTGCTTATATATTTCATATTTACGTATTTCATTTTAAGGGTTGCTCTTCTGCAGAGCTGATTCTCAAGGGGCCTTCTAATAAAAGCATTAATTACAATGAATATTAAATTAACCTAAAAACTAATTACAATATTAAAACTTATTTACAATGCAAAGGTGCTTGTTAAGTGTATATTACTTTAATTTAAATGGAACTTTTGCTAATTGTTTACTTTATAATTTCCCAATTTTTTTCAGCAACAAGAATTCTTACGAGGCCTGTTCCAGTCAAGCCAGGAGTATCGAAAGGACTGCTGATTGGGTATTCAAAGGGAGGCTTGCCTCTTTATAGTTTTGCAGGCCATAGCGGTCTTTTAACCCAATCTCCTGCGACTATCATGAAACAATATTTACGTCAAATACTGGATGCTCCAGATTCAAGAAATATATTTTTTTATTTATGTTTAAATTTGGTAAGTTTATTGTTTTATCTCGTATTACATTTGGTCTTTCAGTTTTCCTCATAAATGTTTTGTCTTTTTGGGTTTAATTTAATTGATAAAATAAAACTTTTTAATTATAAACCAATTAACAGAAACGAACCATTGATTCTGTTTTCATTGTAATTTGTATTTTAGTATTAGCAACACCTGGATGGTATAGAAAATATATGATTTAATAATTTTTGACGTGAATATCAACTTTACTCACTGTGATCTGTGCAGTACACAATTCTTGGTAGCTCTTGTCAAAGATGTTCCGCGTTTTTTGGCGCACCCGGTGTATATATATATATTCTCCCGAAAAAGGCTCGACAGCCGAAACGCGTCGGGAAGATTTATTTCAAATTATATTTATATTATTTCAAATCATTAAGCACACTGAGGCCTTTCAAATAATCTTGAAACTTTGTATCTGCTTCATTTTTTGCATCCACCTCCACCTTAGTATCTTTATATTGCAGAGGTGGACCCAATAAGTGGGGCAGGTGTGACCACTGCCCCCAACCGCTTTTTATGGTCTATTTACATGAAGTGGGCCAGCTCACTGACGTGAGATATGTGAGTTCTGCACGATCATCTTGAAAGCAAGCTATTTTAATCAATTCAATGTTTGAACAATATCAACAAACAATTTCAAGTTATTTGATTCGATTTCTTGCATTTCTAGATGTTTACCGGTGTAGAATTAGTATATGGTGTTTGGACAAACAGTCTTGGTTTGATTTCCGATGGTTTTCACATGTTATTTGATTGTTCTGCGTTAGTACTAGGCCTAGCAGCGTCTTTAATGTCCAGATGGAAAGCTACGAAACTGTTTTCTTTTGGGTAAGTAAATTCAGTTCTTAGAGCATTATATTGTTGAATATGCAACTAAGAATAATTGCAAACATTATATTAAGGTCCAAATGCAAACTCGTACCCAGGGCTATTTCATACAATACCCTACCCCTGGTTGTTTTGCGTTTTCAATGGCTTATGAGAAACAATAAGCTTGGAAATCAACATTGGGCTGAATCTCGAGAGATCGCAAAAGGTTGCCTTGGTCCAAATCTTACTTTAACTTAACTCTAATTGTTTTATTTTAACTAAGTCTTTTTGTTTTTGTAAGCTATTGTTGTTTAACAGGACCGTTTTGTTTTATTGATATCTTATTGAAACATTTTTGAAACAATAGACCTGTAGCATTACTAATATCGAATAGGTTTTAATAGCCGTATAATATGTTACCAGAAGAATAATTCTTCTACTGAAATTTTTCAGCAGAAAAACAAAACCCAACAGAATTTTTCAGTAGAAAAACAGAATATTTCGTGCCTTTTTTGTAAAATTTTATTGTAAAAACAGGACAGGCACGTAAGATTTTAAATTAGGCCTGTGTAAAAACACTTTTTATTTTCTTTGCAGCTTCAAAATTTTTACATTCAGTTTTTTTTACGAACAAGCCACGAGATTGTCTTAGAGCAAATCTAAAATTATAAATATCTGTTGTTTTTTTAGATATGGCCGTGTTGAAATTCTAGCTGGATTTGTGAATGGACTATTTCTTGTTGTAATTGCATTTTTCGTGTTTATCGCTGCATTGCAAAGGTTAATGGACCCCCCGAAGGTCAACACAGAGAAATTGATGGTATGCATGTCTACTGAATCGCAATTCTGAAACTCATTTTAGTTTATTAAAGGTTGATTTTTCCAGAAATGCTAATTCTTTTTGAAAAATAAATATCTTGTTGTTCTTCAGTCACAGGTAACATAGGCTTGCTCCAACTCTATTTCGTTTCGTTTCGTTAATCAGTAAAAAAGTTCAATAAAAGAATAAATAGTTTCTTAAGCTTTTCTCCTACGCAGGTATTTTCCTCCGCAGTGACATAACTTTTATTTTATCTAACTTTTTTACTGATTATTGAAACGTAATAGACTTGGATCAAGTCTACAGGCAACACAAAAACTGTAATTTGCATCCTTTATATACATCATAAGATTTTCGAATGCTTGTAAATTTTAAAAAAAAATTACTGTTGTCTGTGCAACAAAAATCTACTCAACCGTTGTGCAGGCTAAGTCAGCAAATGTTTTGTTTTAGGCCGTGTCAGTTGCTGGCCTGATCGTAAATCTCGTGGGAATACTTGCATTCAGCCATGCTCATTCGCACGGAGGTATCAAATGTGAGAATAGCAAGAGTGAAGGAGGACATTTTGGGCACAGTCATAACGATAGTCATGCGCATAGCCATGGTGCGCATGGTCACGGGTCGCATGGACACTCCCATAGTCATCCAAATAAACAATCCAAAGGAACGACCAACATGCAAGGTATATATGCAAATATTTATTGTACACCGTTTAATCAGTCGTTTGGTCATTACTGTGATAGACATGGGCAATTTACTTATTTTTCAAATTATATACAATTTATATCAAATTATGTCACATTATGCATGCATAGCGATCTGATCCACAAGCATTTATTACTGAAAACTTCAAGGTGAGTGAATGATCGTATTTAATGTGCCTAGCCTGTAAACAGGCCAAGATTGGGGACACAGGTTATACATTACAATCCACAAACCCCAGCAAGTTGGCACTCATTTTCATGACCTCAGAAGGATGGAAAAATTAGTGAACTTTAGGAGACGCACTGGGATTGGAACCCTGGTCGCTCAAGCGAGACGCAAGAGTGCTGACCACCGCGCCACGCTCCTTTTTATCATCAGAGTTTGTTTGTTTAAATCAGGAGCACCGCAAGGGAGGCAAGGAGGCGACTGTTCCGGATCCCACAGCGAAAAATAGCCGTCTGCTGGACTGAAATTACTTTAAATTTCTTCGAACCCAAAAGGACCCACAGGCACTGAATTTTTCTTCTTGGACCCATTGTGAAGTAAACAATTTTTGCAGACTACTTCATGTATTGTGCAATTTGGTGCCACTTTTACTTGTGATATTTTCATTCAGTATTGGCTCTATGTTCTTACAATGCATTTTCGTCTTAAAGTTCCTTTCTTGATTACCACCATTGTTATATTTTTAAGGTGTATTTCTATTTTCATTCATTCATTCATTCATTCATTCATTCATTCATTCATTCATTCATTCATTCATTCATTCATTCATTCAGGTGTATTTCTACACGTGGTCGCCGATACTTTGGGCAGCGTTGGTGTAATTGCATCGTCGTTTTTTATTCAACGATACAAATGGTATATCGCTGATCCTATTTGTTCGCTGTTCATTGCAGTAATGATATTTCTGAGCGTGCTGCCACTTTTAAAGCAAAGTTCGCGAGTTCTTTTGCTGAAGACACCAGAAGAAATGTCTCTTTGTGAAGCGCTTGAAAAAGTAGGTGTTCTGTTTCTTCTTCGATACTTTCAATAAAAACTCAACACAACTTCAATGATGTAATATGTAAAACAAATAAAATGGAAATATATTGTAACTGTAGTTTTCATAAATTGTACGGTAGAACCCCCTATCGAGAAACTGCAAATTAATAAATTCAAAATCACCAGGAGGGCAATAGCAGAACAAAAGAATGATTTGATAAACAATGAAGTTAAAGCCAAATATCCAGTTTCTTAATAGCAGGGATCTACCGTAACTGTCAGTTTTACTTTTAAAACAGGTTTTACTATAGTCAGTTTTATTTTTATGCTTTTAGGCGTACAGCTATATTTTTGTTGTTGTTTGTTTTTGGTTAGTTTTCAGCTATCCCAGGCTTAGGTATTACCCGTTTAGATGATAAAAAGCTTGGTTTAAATTGTTTGGCAATGCACGGTTTCATATAGTTGCTAATAGATAATCGTGGAAGCAACAATATCATGTATCAAAAGCACAGAACGGTTCAAGTGATACTAAATGTCAAATTGCAGCAGCCACTATTTTCCATCCTTGTAGTACGTCAAATAAGTTATTATTGTGAGAGTCTTTTGTGAATTTTGGTCGTGAGGAATTTGTATCTTTTCCCTCAAGGGCATTATTTGCATCGTTAAACTCTTTCACGTGGATTTTGCAGAAGATAGAACATACAAATCAATCCAACTTAATTCAAAAGATAAACTTACTATAAAGTATCTGAAATTAAAATAAGTTTTGTTTGTGTTTACTTTCTGAGAATATTATATTATGGGTGACATGGTCCTATTTTAATTTGCTATGATTATAAGCAGTAATCAATAATACCAAACGAGAATAATGACTGACTTTGTGTTATTTTGTAGGTTTTATCGGTTGAAAATGTGTTGTCGTATAAAGAGGAACGTTTTTGGCGTCATTCGGCTGATTTAGTAGCTGGAACTATTCACATACAAGTTACTCCGACAGCTATAGAACATAGGGTAATGCAACAAGTGAGTATGATATGCATATTTTCATGTCGTTCTTTGTAAATTCTAATTTTATTGTAAGTTAGCATATTTTCATGTCGTTCTAATTAATAACTGGGAGTTTCACAAATGTTTTGGCACAGCAATAACCCGAAAATAAGAAACTGCATGAGGCTGAAATTTCACTCAAAATCAGGACTGCAGAGAAAATTTGGCTCCGGGTCAAATTTAAATACAGTTGACATCCGCTATCTTGAACTCTTACGGGAATTTAAATCAGTTCGAGACAGGGAATGTTCGAATTAACAGGCAGTAGTTCATAAGAATGCCTAGCGAGGGGGTAATGAGACCCTTTCGAAATTGCGAATGTTCGATATAACAAGCTGTTGAAATAGCGGACGTGAACTGTATATGAATATTGAGTTTCAATATCACAGTAATTTAAAATGAGTAGCCAAATATGGGACCCTCATGATCATGGGTCTTGGGTCAGCGACCCATGGCTAGAAAATTTGATTTGGTGATTACCACCAAACAAATTTTGCCTACAAATTTCCTGCAAGATATTGTGAATTTAACATAATAATAAACGTAACTTTCGACAAAATTATGCATAATTTCCTGCAAGATCACTTTTTGAAAAAAATTCCTGCGACCATTGATCACACGGTCGGATTCTTTTCCATGCAGCGACCTCCTCAGAAAACCCCCTCTCTCATCAGCGCTGCTCAAAATATGAGATTTCAATGTAAAATTGTCACTGTTTGAATTTCGTCTTTGGCGTGAGATTTATTTTGTCAAATTCTGACTACAAACACCATTTTTCAAACAAAATAACCGGACCCCACTGCTGCCAAATGTAAAAGGATAATTTGAAAAACTAAGAAACACGAAAGGCTGATTTTTAAACGCTAGTTTCTCGTTTGTGGGTACTTACTTAATATTTAATTTAAGACACGTGGTATACATTCATGAATGATATATGTACAACTTAAAATCGGTGTTAAATCGAAAGAAATATGACACGATAAAACTCCGCAAACAAGAACCTAACCTTTTTTAGAAACATACTGAATAGGTTCTTATCAAAAGGGTCTATATTGCTACTTGATGATTAGTCCCCTAGTATTTGTTTTTGAAAAAATTAAACTGCGTATTGCCAAAAAATGACCAATTTTTCAACTTTTTTTAAATTTGCTAGTGCATTTTTAAAGACATTAATGCATTTATATCAATAAGGTATGCATTAAAAACGTAAATCTTTAGCGTTCAAAATTAAATATACCATTCCATAAGAACATAAAAATATATCAGTCTGATTTTGGTTCTTATCTGTAGGAGCCTTCTTCTAAAAAATAAGTTTGTAGGTTCTTATTTTTCACAGTTCTTGTTTGCGGGGTTTTCCTGTATCACCGCATCAACATCATTGCAAAATTGATAATGTTTTTCTTCAATTTCTGCCCGAGAACCATTAAATAATTTGTTTATTTCTCCTGCATAAAATTATAATTCATTTTTGAATTTTCCGTTCTTGCCTCTATTATATATTTGTATTTGCAGGTAACTTCAATTTTCAAAGAACATGGCGTTGGGAACATCACTGTACAAATAGAAAAGGAATTTTTTCATCATACTCTGAACAAACTTTCCGGCAACGGATTTCAATTTGTTGATTTTCCGAAAGAAAGGACTATCAGCGGGTATCTGGGTAAAAATATTGTCAAATCTGTTTAATTCTAGTGTAATTTTAAATATATTCTGTTAAAAATAGTACAATATTTATGTAAGTATTTGGAATTTTCAGTTTATTTTTAGAAAATTCTTCTAATTTCAATAATTTTTAAAAACTCGTGCGCTTTTTGAAAGGGTGCTACTTTCATTCATCAATGTTGAATTTTGATCTTTTATTTGGTTTTTGGCATTAATTTTTTGCTCCTACTTTAACATACGTCGACTTTATACTGATTCCTTCACGATAAAGTTGTTCTGAGACGGCTCAAAAATATGAATTAATTTCAAGCCTGCCACTGAAATTTAGCCGTGTAAGATTTAATGTCATTGGGAATATCTTCAATCTGTGAATGCAAATTGTGCTCAGATAGACTTTTTTACATAACAATAAAAGCATCACCTAACTTACACCGTAGAATAACACTTCATTGGCCCACAAGTTAGTAGGGTTACAAACACACAGAATATCATATTACAACAGAATCGAATGGTTATATAATCAAAACAAATGGCAATAAGAGGGTCCTGTTATTCGTGTGTATTTGAAAAATACTTTGGAGAAACTTGCCAATAGCAGGTTTTATGAGGGCATCCGCCTTCCCCGATATATGGGACAGCTGATTCGTATCCCAGTCAACGTAGACTTGCTCAAGGTCTATTTCGTTTCTTTAATCAGTAAAAAATATGTAACTGCGGAGGAAAATACCCTGCGGAGGAAAGACCTCGGAAAATAAGAACGAAATATTTTTCAGAAAATAAGAAATTCCTTCTTATTTTTCAGAAAATAAAAAATTCCTTCTTATTTTTCAGAAAATCAGAAATTCCTTCTTATTTTTCCAAGGTCGATACTCCGCAGGGTATTTTCCTCCGCATTGAAATAGACTTGGAGCAAGTCTACAGGGAGCCCCATTTTTACAGGTTTTTATTTCTGTTAGATGATTATACTTAAGGGTGATCAATTTTTGGGGCTTGCAGTTAGGAAAGTATGTGTCTTTCATCCCCGACTTATTCTTCTTCACACATGTCACAAATTCTCTTTTCCCGTGAAATTCATCTTGCCCTGCCCCTCACAATAGATGATTAATGTGCTGAGATACTAAGTTTCGATATTACGCTCCTGTCAGTAATGAAGTGTCACTAAAATAACGAGGAGGGCTCCAATATAAAAATAACCCAAAACAATACCAAAAAGTAAAATTCAGTCGTTTTTAGGCATAAACAAGGGGGCGAACCTCCCTTAGCCCCCCTAGCTCTACATCACTGGCTCCTGTGTTTATGATTCCTTACACCATTTATACATAGATTAAAGTTGTTTGTCATTCAGTTTATTATAAGGCGTTGAGGTAATGCCAATTTTCTTTAAATTGTTAGGGTAAGAGGGTATCTACCTGTTTCCCCTCTTGCTGGCACATTCCTTGACCTCCCGATGGGGGGTGAATATTACACCTAGATACTTATATTCCCTACAAGATCAGATGCTACCTTCACCAAAAGTGGTTGTAAGGGGGATAAATCTACCTTGCTTATTGAACGCCTTGATAGTTTTCTTCTCGTTAACTCTCAGCCTCCAAGTATCTGAATAATCTGGTAACCGGTGAGAATTTTATTTATAAGAGCAACCTTTATGGGATTTGGCTCAATTTTTTTTATCTCAAAAATTACTAAAGTCAGGAACACAAAATGTATGCAGGCGTTGAGCACTTGACTTGAAGCACACTTTGAAGAAGATGTTTTTGGGAATGGTGGAGGGACTGATTTTCACAAACAAAGGTGGAGGGACTGTTTGTAAAACTCAGTCCAAAAGTAAGAACAAATTCAGGCTGAAATCGAGCCTAGCTGCTCTCATAAAAAACCGTTTATTAGTTTTAATATTGTGTTGAGCTTCAAAGAGGTGGGAAATCAAATCATCAAAAATTTTGGCAGAGCACACAGCACTGATTGTCAGCCTGACCAGCGCGAAACTCACCACCTGATATGACCAATGAAGACGGTGCAAACAAAGGACTCAAAAGTTTTTTTGAATACGTCATTTATTTGTCATACCTCTGGAGCCTAGCCTAAACTCAAAATGGCGGCTAGCAATAATGCAGAAGTTGCACTGAGTTTGCTTGGAAGATCTTTCGTCACTCGTACCAGCGCAACAGGTTCAAACGAAGACGAAGAATCGTTTCCAATCATGAAGAAGATAATCTCCATGCTGTCTGATACGAAGAGGGATTTCTCAGATCGAACTAATCTGAACACTTTAAAAGGTTTTTTGCTGCTTGTGAGTGACTTTGCAGAATTGCCAACTGGCCTAGCCAACAACCTTGACATTCAGAGTGGATTCTATGGCATGCTGGTTTCAAAGCTGTTGCCATCAACTGGTGAAGATATATCTAGTAAAAGTAAATTGAACGTGAAGCTTAAAAATAAGTTACTGTTAATGATTTTGATGAAGGAATGGTCACCTTGCATTAATCTAAAAATGATTTTGCAAAACATCGAATCCAGCCTTATGAACAGAAGTAATCTGAGAATTCTTCTCAGTTGTTTGTTTCATAACTGCATATCTCAAGAACAGTTTGATGTCGCATCACACAGAATTTTGCAGTTGATAAAGGATTCCAAAATTAGCAGCAAGGTTCACAGATTCTGTATCAGTTTGCTTTGCTCCTTGGAGAATAAATCTTTGTTGTTCCCAGCTGTTGATAATGTGGAGTCTTTTGAAGGAGTTACAAGGAAGCTTTGCAACTGGCTGATTTATACACCTTCACATCAAGCTCATCATCCACCTCAGCAGTCATTAAAGATTACAAGTGCCAAGAAAAAGGTCAGCTTTTTGAAATAAAATAATTTACTGGTTGGAAGTTTATTTATTTGCTGGATCATCAGACACATGACATGGACATACACTTTTTGCAATTATTAATTTCAGAGTTGCTTTCAACAAAAAATAATTAATTGAAAAGCAGGCAGGTTTCTTATGCCTTTAAGGTATGCTAGTGTAGTTCAAGACTTGTTTGTTCAATAATTTTTCCAATAGTTTTATCTGTCAGAAATTCTACATAATTTCAAGTAGATTTTCAGTTCAATAATTTCTATAATTTAATTATGTATATTTAAAAAAATATTTTCTATTTTAGATCACAGAAATTGATGGAACTCCATCACGTGATTTCTTCACTGTCTTGAATATTGCTTCAGTTCATGACACTGATCATTTTCATAACATTCAGTCATTTTCAATGTTGAGGAATTGGTTGTTAATATTACAGAAATATGACACAGCAACATGGAACAATATTGTCAGAAAAATATCAAGGTACCTTGGACAACAAATTTATTTTACTCGCTTTTCTGCAGAAATTTTATCAAGACCTTCAAAATATAATTTTCACTTTTTAGTTTAATTTTTCCATGAAAACTGCAAGAAAACCTGTCAATTTGTGTAATTTTTCTTGTGTGTTGTACAATTTACAAGTTGACACAAAGCATCACAGCACATTGCAGCAGGACATCACGTCAAAACATTACAACAAGCAAAACATTGCAGCAAGGCATTGCAGCATTATACAAGGTGAAATCATATCATCATGAAGAAACAATTGTCAAAAAAATTACAAGAATTTCATAAGGGATAATCTGTTAAAGTTAGGAAAATCTTTTCTAAAAGGATCTCCCTGTGATTAAAACACCTCCAAGAAGCTTGATTGATGATGTTTATGATTATTACGATTGTTATGATTATTATGATTATTATGATTATGATTATTATAATTATTATAATTATTATAATTATGATTATTATGGTTGTTATGATTATTATGATTATCATTTCTTTCTTGCAGATCACAAAGAGCAGCATCAGCCATGCCTCGTCTTGTTGGTGCAAGCTCTTTTTACACAAATTCTTCTGCATCAAGCGAATCATCTGGACCAGTTTCACTTTCTTCATCGCTGTCTTCACTTAACAGTTTTCTATATGTTGAGAACGAAAATGAGAAAAGTAGAGATGAAGAATCATTACGACAAAGTCCGCCAGTTTTTGGCACACCTCCGAGTTTGCTTGAAAGTAAGCCAATTTATAATGAACCTCAAATTCATAGGCCGCTTTCCATATCAACTCCTAAGAAAGAAGGATTCGATGGTCGTTCTTCTTTAGGCAGTCGTATTCCATCGCAAACTTCGCTTGCGTCAATATCTACCGGCGGTCTTACGTTGAAAAACGCAAGCGTTCGCTACTGTCTACGCTTACTTAGGCAAGCAGAACGAATATCTCGATGGGTGGACAACAAGGAAATTCTCCAAGCATCAACCGTGGAAGCAGTCAGAATACTTACACTGCTATGCCAGCAAGATGACACGTTGATGAAAAAGGTATTCTCAGAAATGAAACGGGTTCATGAAAGAATTCTAGGAAAGAACATTGAAGCAAGAAGACTGTACCCAGCAGATGTTCAATTTTTCGTTGAACATTTTGACAGTATGATATACAACACGGAAGAATTAGTCAATACGTATCTTAAAACAGTTCCTTCTCAGTTGTACACAAATCCATCTGCTTGTTTTGAAGTATTGGATTTCTGCTTGAGAAATACTGCGTTTTTTGAGCGATTTCCATTTTTGCAGAGATTTTTCCCTAATCTTTTTAAGATCATTGCTTGGCACCCACGCACGTTTGTGTTCGAGTTTATGGAGTTGATGCCTCTCCTTGTAACTAATGCGACTGCTCTCGAGTTGTTCAACAGCATTCTTGATATTCCATGCATTTCTTCGATGCTTCAGCTGACACAACAAAACATCCTGGACCAATTCTTGGAAGAACATTTAGAAACAAGCTTTGGCGAAGCAAGCTCGTTTTTAAGTAAATCTCACCGCCTAATATCTGATTTCTTCACAAGGGTAGAATCAGGAGGCCCTGAAACCATTGATAAACTTGATAAAGTTTTCTTGGCGTTAGAACCGCTTGCTAATAAGACCAGAGTTCAAGTGTCCTGCCAAATCGTGCCTCTACTATTACGGAAGTTCTACGTTTGCGTTTTTGCACTTAATGACAAAGAAATCGTGAAGAAACTTCTGCCTTCGATGCTTGACAGAATCTTTGTTTTATTTCCAAACACCTGTTTGCAAGAGAGTGTGAGAAATATTTTGGCCGAGCAAATATTAAAAATATGCTCTCTGATTCCAGAACTTGTGTCCACCCAACAAGAAGAATTCCTTAACGTTTTCAAACGAATTCGTACGTTTTGCGTTGGCCTTGATCCTGTCCTTGCAAGCATGGCATACTGTATTGGCGAATTCGCAATCAGACCTGGTGTTTGCACAATGGAGCAAATCGCAAAATACTACGAAATTGTGGAAACATTGCTTTATGAAATAAAAACATCGCTATCATATCTTGATGATTTTCCTATTTCCGCGCGGCTGATTTCTTCTTTGATCTCAACAACTGGGAAATTGGCGGCATTTTCGCAGGATTTTGTTCCAAAGACGGTTCTCTGCCTGACAAAGCTTGTGAATACTGATTGGAAGATGAATACATGCAGACTACATCAACGAGAATTCGAGATTGTTATGTCACGTGCCATTGACGTCATCAATGTTTTGCGTCTTCCCAATGTTTCTCCTGCTGTCCTCTGCGGTGGCGCACGCATCGAACCTTGGCACATTGACAACAACCGTTCTCGCCAGTTGAAAGTTCAAGCAATGGCAAGAAAAAAAACACTTTTAGAATGAGTCTGTCTAAAAAAATTAACAAATTTCCAATGTTTTATCATTCAAAAACAATTTCACAATTATACTGTTATACAACGAACAATTTTGGAGCCAGGAAATTCAGTTCTACATTTTGATAATTTAGAGATTGAGAGGCTATAATTCTAGAGGAATTGTTGTTTATTCCTCGTGTTTTTATTCCCAATAATTTTTCAGATAATTTTATCAGATCCTATATATTTCTATAATTGTTCATATTTTCCAAATTTATTATTCTAAAATTGTACATAATTTGTATTTTATTTGCTATCGATATTGATGTCAAAAATTTTATAAATTTAAAATTAACTATTTTTTCTTAGTTGTGACGGAATGACTTTATTTTGTTCTGATTGTAATAATCATTATCATAATCATTTACTTGTTTAAAGTTGGCTGTTTAAAGTACATTAATGAAATTAAATAATTAAGTCGAAAGAATTATCAAGCTAACAGGTGTCCCAAAAGAGGCTACGGATTTGATTGAGTCTAACGATGAAAATATTACCTAAAATGCTTCGAACTGTTTTTGATGCAACTCTTTGATTTTTTTGCTTAATGCAAAATACCTTGTTTGAAATTTTTGGTGCCTTTTAACTTGAGATATTAATTTTTGAAGTTGACATTGTGCGTCACCCTCGAACCAGAGCTTTTTCAAATCCGTAGCGTTTCTGGGACACCCGGATTATTAATTATTTTACGACTTTTCCAACACAATTTAAGGGAAGCATTCAAGACAAAATTGTCCGAGAATCACGAAAATTCGGTTATCTGATGTTCTTTGATCTAGATATACAGGGTGGCCCAAACAATTCTTATTGGTTTTGATATTTCTGTCTTTGCATGAATATTTCTTTGCTTGATATTTCTGTCTTTATATGAGAGACTTCGATTCATAGATTGATATCTTCTTCGCCAATATATATCCATCAATCACTGGTTTATACTCAATAGAACTACTAGAAAATTTTTGCTGCTGAAATCTGCTGCAATCTGCTGAATATACTATACATTATGGCTTTAAGAACGCTGGATTTCTTCGGTAAAGCTCATGGAATACTTAATGGATTTTTGAAAAAAGATATCAAACTTTAAGTTGAAGTTTCTTACAACAGCGCCAAGCAAAAACAAAACGATCAAAACAGAAGCTCCTCTATAGCAGCTTTGCAAACGTGAGGACATTTAAGTGGAAGGTTCTTGAGCTAGTATGTTGCTGACATTGAAGCTTGTTGTCACAACAGCAACAACAATAACAACGACAACAAAATGTGGGGCTAGCCAACCTTGATGTACTTTTGAATCAAATCATTTCTGAAATATAAATAGACAACTTCACTTCTCATTTCAGCTCCGAAAATTTAACAGCCAACATTATGATGTATGGTTTTACTCATGACTATATGGAACAATACTGCTCCATGTAGCAACGTTGTATGCATTATTAGACTTACTAATCTTATCCCAACCTGCAGACTCGATCAAATTTATGTGTATTCCCTCGCATTAGACGTCATTGCTATTAAATTTATATGTGTATCCCCCCTGCTCATGTTGACACATCAAGTGATTTGTATACGAGTCTTGTTTACTTTCAGGGAGAAACTAATTAACTAAACTATATCATAACCAAGAACAGCACTTTAATCTATCTTCTTTTTTCAGATTTATTCCAGAGCCGAGTTGTAATGTGCTTTGTTCTTCTTCAATAGGGGAACCCAGCTTTTCTTTCAATTCTGCGGCTATTGTCATAAACAATCTGTCAACATTAATTGAATCTTTGGCACTAGATTCTAGAAAACGAACTCCTAACTTTTCAGCGAAATTCACAGCTACATCGTAATCAACTTCTCTTTCTAATTCTTTGTCACATTTATTTCCAACGATAAGTTTCATAACGCCTTCGCAGGCATGTTTTTCTATTTCCATAAGCCATTCCCCGCAGTTTATAAATGTATTTCTGTCTGTTACATCATACACAATAATAATCCCATGAGCACCACGATAGTAAGTTGTTGTTAGCGTCCGAAATCGTTCTTGTCCGGCACTGTCCCATATCTTTAAGAGAAGAAAATTCGTGAAAAATATGTATGAAATCTGGTGATCTTAAAATAATAAACAGCGTGTTGTATTATTGATTTTATTGACTATTTCACTTTTTTTGGATCATATTTGGAAAAGATTGTCAGACAACTTTCAAAAATGAATATAGTAGAACCTCGATAACTCGAACCTACAAGGGAAACATAAATTTGTTCGAGTTATCGAGAGTTCGAGTTGTCGAGGGACAATTCAGTGCAGAAAGGTCGCACGGGAAACAAAAATTTGTTCGAGTTATCGAGAGTTCGAGTTATCGAGGGACAATTCAGTGCAGAAAGGTCGCACGGGACATAGGGAATTGTTCGAGTTATCGAGAGTTTGAGTTAAGCAAGTTCGAGTCAAGCAAGGGAATCTGCTAAAATTGTAAACGTACAGTTTTTGAAATATTCATTACAATTCAATTTTTGATATGTTAGACCTACTTCAAATGTGCCGATTCTAATTCAATTTTTACTAATTTGTCTAATTTGTCATTGACAATTACAAAATCATCCAACAGATTAACATGTGTTGTGTTGTGTTGTGTTGTGTTGTGTTGTGTTGTGTTGTGTTGTGTTGTGTTGTGTTGTGTTGTGTTGTGTT
>JAYJMH010040985.1:13118-36539 GCA_036873815.1 Phacellophora camtschatica | reverse complement strand
CATCGGTTGTGCAAAATTCATCGGTTACTAAAAATTTATGATATTGTTTCACCACCGATAAACGCCGTGATATGGTGGTGTTTTTCAAATCCTGTTTATGCAAATCACGAATCCAGTTTTCTATATCTTGCGTTGTTACAGTTATTTCTGTAATAGCCAAAGTGTTTAAATACGCAATATAAAATTCTAAATCTCGACGATATGCTTGCAAAGTATTTTGACTGCATCCCCGTTCAGCAGTCATCATATCGTAAAAATCTTCTGTAAAACGCCCTGCATAATTTTTCGCCATATTCTGTCCTTTTCTTTTATATATTTTAGACTTTTATATGATGTCCGTTTCTTTCACGTATATCAAACTTTTTTGTGTGCCAAACTTTTGTATGTTTTTAAAATTTCACATATATCAGAATTTTATAGGTGCCAAACTTTTCCATATATCAGACTTTTCTGTGTGCCAAACTTTTGCATATATAGAACTTTTACATATATCCGACTTTTATAGGTGCCAAACTTTTGTATGTTTTTAAAACACCATAAAGTATGAAATATTGATGCTTTCAAACCCCGCCATCATAATATTTTCAAACCATATAACCAAACCATAAGAAAAAGAATACTTATGCAATGCGTTGTATATGGTTTTAATCGTGCCAGCCTTGTAATACCCATTGTTCTAATATTATATTTCTTGCCAATCCTTGCAATCCTACGCTGGTATATATGCCCGCAATATCGGATAAAACCGCCAGCGGTATACGTGATTTTTCCATATACGATTGTAATACTAACAGGGCATCTGCGGGGTGATACATATTTTCCCGCAATATTTTCAATGTATTTTTTTCATCAAATCTAGGATTTTCATTAAAACCATATCCTGATTTTTGCCCTTTTTCTGTTGGGTTTATTACAGAGGCTTGCCACGTTTCAATGGGTATTTTTCTGTCAAAGTTTTTCAGTATCATTAAACCGTACTGCACATAACTTTGTGCATATTGCATATCATCTGCAACCAAAGTTTCTGCCCACTGTTTTACGTGTCGGGCTAATATATTTTGGGGTTTTTGTGTCGTATCTTGATTTTTTATATCTGCGATTTTGCTGGTCGGATTTTTTTCAAAATATTTTGCCAAATCAATCGGTTTCATCAGATTTTTTACACCATATTGCAATACAACAGGTGTTTTCGTATCGGAATAATTACTTGATTTTTCAGCAGGTTTTATTGCAAATATGTTACGTTCGAACCATGCGATTTTTCTGTGTTTTCGCAACCATTTATCAATGCTTCGGTTGTCCCCACCGCCTAATAAACTTTGGATTATAAATAAACGATTTTTCGTATTATTGCTGGAAATTTTATTAAAGAAAGGGCTAAACGCACGTACAACAATTATTTTATCAAAATCCGATGACATTTTTTTCAATAATATTTTATACGCTGATACCAAAACTTCTGGATTGTTAATCCATACCATAGATTTATATGCTGTCGCCCGACTGTAAGATTCTGGTATATAATCGTTGCCCTGTTTATCCTTGGTCACGGTTACCGCATATTCCACGGGTAAACTGTTATACACCGCATACAGTGTATTGACGTCTATCATCCCTTTTGCAAACATTTTTTCGGACAATGCAATGCGTTCCATTGCATCAATGCTTTCATTTAGTATAATATTTTTTTGAATATATATGTTTTCAGGGATTTCATTTAACGGTATACCAACGGAAACCGCATTCATTACGACTGCAGTCCATAAATTTAAAGAAACTTGCGTATCTGTTGATAAATCACTTTTTTCCACTTGATACAATACCAATTCTTCCAATCCGTCTGGAATATCTATATCCGCAGTATTTATTTCTTTCAATACCGTAGTAACTTTTTTAGCATCACCAGCCATCGATACACATACTAACTTTGCCAACATCCAAAACTCTGTTTTCAATTCAGAATTTTGATTCACTCTATTACATGCTGGCTCCATTTCATTAACCGCTAAATAACTTTTTACAATAATTTCATCATAGCGAGAATTTTTTGATATTTTTTCTGCTTGTAATAATAAATTCCGTACTGTTCGTAATTTTCCCGCTTGTAATAATTTTTCAATGCGAATATCCAGCAAAGCTGTTGCACTATATTTTAACGGACGACCTGTTTTTATGCTTTTATCCGCAGGTATTTTTGCCGATAACAATTTCATAACATACGCAGCATAACTTTTATTATATGCAACAGGATTTAAAGCAGCGTAAAAATCATATATTTCTTGATATGTTCTGCCCATATATACATATTCTGGAACTGTTATGTCCAGCCCTATTGTTTCAACAGGGTATATAATAGGTTTTAATCCTGAAGTATTACTTGCAGTATCAGAATTTGACCCCGCCAAAGTATTTGGGGTTGCTTTGCCTTGTGGGAAAGTCTGTACCGCTATAGAATCTATTCCAGTTTTCTTTTTTGCAGCTTGCTGTTTTTTTAAAGCCTGTTCGGTAGTTTTTTGCGAGGTTTCTTGTGCCATTGCGTGTTGCACAGAAATAAAACAAAACGCAGCAGAAAGAATACAAGCGTAAAAAACTGCACGAAATAAAATGCCAGATTCAACGCTTAATATCGTCGATTTTTCTGCTGTATAACGTTCATTAGGTGCAATTTTATTTTTCCATAATCTTTTACTTTGCATACTTACCACCGCACTGTTGTTTTTTTATTTGTGTAATCCATATTCGCCATATATATTATTTATATTCTGATATATCTATATTTTTTTCAACTGTTTGTACTGTTGGTTTTATGTTGGCAAACCCCAAATATAATATACTTGAAATAATAAGAGACGCTAAAATCACCGCCAATATTTTAACTATTTTTTTCATTATTATGTATTCCGTTTTACTCTATATTTTACAATTTTAATTTTCACAACTGCAATTTGATATATATGCTGTAATAATAAGATTGCTTTTTGTGCTAGGCTCTTATTATTTTGTATTATACTCTTATTATTTTATAATAGACACTTATTATTTGGCTAAATTTCTATAACAAATACATATGCCCTTTGCAGGTTGATTTTCCTTATACCAGTATACTGAAATTATTTATTTTCACAAGTTAAAACTATTGTTATAATACTGTAAATTTTTCATATGCAAATACTATGAAAAAACACAGGACTGATAAACGATACGCCCCCTTTTTTAATGTGATGAATCCCCGTTTTTAGGCTTCAAATAAAAAGTATATACCATAGGCTATTATTATCGCAGGAACCGTGCTGTACAGTGTTGCCATTATGCCTGCTCTGGGGGCAATTGCCAATGCAGGGAATAACGCATCCCCATCATTTGATATTGCATTACCCATCAATGCAGAAAATGGAATAATACCATTGATGTACAAAGTAGTTACAACAATTTGCGGACCGCACCCTGGTAACCAACCGATAATAACACCAACCAAGGGGGCTATCAAAGCAAAAGAAGAAAACAACGCTTTTAAATCCCAACCCGTAACATACATTGTTATATCATACAATAAAAATGCACTTGCCACCCATGCAGAGATGAACCCTGTTTCCGCAACAACACGACGCAACCGTGTAACGGTATCAGGGCATATATCCATTGGGTTATTTTCACTGGGACTGGCAAAAAACACACATAACGTATAAACCCCCGCCACAACAGACATATCATCGGCAAAACCGTCATAAACAAAAGAAAACCATTGATTGGCATCTGCCTGTATGGAATTAGCAAGCGTTAAAACCAAACCAGGTATCAACATTACATACCACGCTGTATCTAGACCTGCCCAAAACCATGCTTTCATTATATTTTCTTTGACAGGGCGTTTTTGTGTACTCTTTTTATCCACCGCCAGCCATTTAGGCTCTGGGAATTTATCCACAATCCAACCTGTTATAATACCCGCAACAATACCCAAAGTAATAACAATTATTGCCATTTTTGGTTTTGCAGCAATAATTAAAAATGCCGCATCGCCCATTGTTGCCGCCAATGCAGCAACCAAGGCACCAAAGGACACTTTGCCCTTTACATATTGTGTTACAACGACAATAGCACCACCGCACCCCGGTAATCCGCCCAATAACGCCCCAATAGCCACTTGCCATTTTGTATGCTTTTGCATAACTTCGCCGAAATCTATTTTTAAAACCCCTTCGATAAAATAAAATATCGCCAACGTCAAGGCTACCCAAACCGTAACCCCCACATATGCATCCCGTATGGATTGATATACCACTTCGGAAAAATTAGGAAAGAAAATTCCAACCCACCCAAACGCTGCAAAAACAAACATCATACGAAATAATGCTAAAAATTCTCTTTTATGTCGACGAAGTACTTCTGCCATTGTGCGTATCCTTTTATTAAAAGTAAATGCTGCGTATTGAAAATAAATACTGTATATTAAAAAATGCTGTTTAATCTCATTATAAAATCTTGTTGCAAAACATCGTTATTAATAAACATTGTTATCTTTATAATATTCTTGTGGGTTTTAACGAAAAACCCACTAATTCATTCCTATAAAATACGGTGGTTTTCTAGCCTTGTCAATAAAAAGTTAGCATATGCTAACTTTTTATGAATTATTTATGAAAATACGTAATTTTTCTCTTTACCAAAAAGACAAATCTTATATAATAGAAATATGAAATCAAATATAAAAAAAACTAAAAAAGAAATTACACATAAGAGCACGCCAAAAAAGA
This sequence comes from Phacellophora camtschatica, assembly GCA_036873815.1. Classification (NCBI taxonomy): domain Eukaryota; kingdom Metazoa; phylum Cnidaria; class Scyphozoa; order Semaeostomeae; family Ulmaridae; genus Phacellophora; species Phacellophora camtschatica. The sequence continues at coordinate 31,785 of JAYJMH010040985.1, read as the reverse complement.
AGACAACGTTAAAACTTGATACTTCTATCGCATTAGTGGGGATGCCGGGGGCTGGAAAGTCCGCCATTGCTAGGATATTACAAAAACATTTGAATGTTCCTGTTGTGGATTCTGATGCGGAAATAGAATTGGCATCAAATTTAACAATACCAGAAATATTTGAAATTTTTGGCGAACAATACTTTCGTGATGGTGAAACCCGTGTGATAAAACGGATATTATCCGAAGAACCTGTTATATTGGCAACAGGTGGCGGGGCTTTTATAAATGAAAACACTCGTGAAACTCTGTTAAAAAACACAATAACCATATGGTTGGATGTGGATTTTGCCACCCTGTGGAAACGTGTAAAAGGACGGACAAATCGCCCGTTATTAAACACAAAAAATATGCGGGAAACCCTTGAAAAAACATACGCATATCGTCGCCCTATATATCAAGAAGCCCATATCCATATTCTTTATGATAATTACACGATAACCGAAATGACCGATATAGTTTTAGAAAATATTCAAACCCTAATTCAAGAACAGAAAAGCAAATGACGCAATCAAAACACACCCCATCCAATACGGCTGTTACCACACAAACTGTCAGCGTCAATTTGACAGAAAACCCATATGATATTCATATTGGGCATTCCGTGTTAAAAGACGCAGGCACATATATTCGCCCGTTAACCGTTTTAGATTACGTTATAATTGTTGCAGATGTATCCGTACAAGACACACATATGAAAACAGTTGTAAACAGTCTGGAATCTGTGGGATTGCATGCCCGTATCCATATGGTGGATTCAGGCGAAAAATCAAAAAATCTGGATACTTTTGCCCGTTTATGTAATGCAATATTAAGCCAAGGCATAGAACGCCAATCGGTCGTTATCGCAATCGGGGGTGGGGTCATCGGGGATTTGGCGGGGTTCGTCAGTGCCAGTTTATTACGGGGCATACGTTTTGTTCAAATACCCACAACATTATTATCACAAGTGGACAGTTCAGTCGGCGGAAAAACAGGTATTAACAGCCCTGCGGGTAAAAACCTTATCGGAGCATTTTATCAACCCGCATTAGTATTAACAGATATAGAATGTTTATCTACTTTGCCCCAACGTCATATTATATCAGGATACGCCGAAGTGATGAAGTACGGTTGTATCTGGGATAACGACTTTTTCCAGTGGTTAGAAAAATCCGTACAATCCATAAAAAACAAGGATAATACCGCCCTAATCCACGCCATAAAACGCAGTTGCGAAATAAAGGCAACCGTTGTAGCCCAAGATGAAAAAGAAAATGGAGTGCGTGCCTTGTTAAATTTGGGGCATACATTCGGACATGCTTTGGAGTCCTTAACAGGATATTCGGACATAGTATTGCACGGTGAAGGGGTTAGTATAGGTATTGTGCTTGCCTATAAAACCGCATATGAACACAAATGGGTTACAATGGAACAATGCAATCAAGTGATAAACCATTGCAAGGATATGGGTTTACCCACCAGTCTAAAGGACATAAAATTTACATTCCAACCCAAAGATATATATGCGTGTATGTACAAAGACAAAAAAGTATCGCAAGGCACTTTGCGTTTTGTAATGCCACAATCTATCGGTACTGCATTTGTAACCGCAGATATTGATAAGGATATAGTATTAAATATTTTGCACCAAGAATGTAACGTGGCAACCCAATCCGCACGAGAGTATATATAAATGAGCACAACCATCATATTTTTATATTGTCTGTTAATTTTTGTTTTAATTATTATGTCAGGATTTTTATCTGGGACAGAAACCGCAATGACGGCTTCCAGCAAAGCGCGTCTTATCCGATGGCATAAATCAGGGCATAAAAAATCAAAAGTAGCATTAGATTTACTGGAAAATACCGAAAGTTTAATTGGGGCGTTATTAATAGGCAATAACTTTGTTAATATATTAGCATCTGCCCTTGCCACCAGTTTGTTTTTACAATTATTCGGCGATGCAGGCGTTGCAATGGCGACCTTTACAATGACATTATTATTAGTGATATTTGCCGAAGTATTACCAAAAGTATACGCTTTGGCAAATGCTGATAAAGTCGCAACGGTTATGGCGCCGATTATTCGTGTATTGGTATTCTGTGTCGGACCTTTGAATTTCCTGGTCCGAATGATAGTCGTATTTTTATTGTCTATCGCAGGTGCCAAAACAAATGAAAAAGACAATCCAGATTCCCAAGAAGAAGAATTGTTAGGGGCTATTGACCTGCACACAGGGGACGATCCAGATTATCAACACGAACGGGAAATGTTGCGTTCTGTTATGGATTTAGACGATACCACCGCTACAGAAGCCTTTACCCATCGTAAAAATGTCATATCTATTGATATAAATACCCCCGTTAATGATATGTTAGAAATTATATTAAAAACCACATATTCAAAATTCCCCATAACAAATGGTACGGAAAATATTATCGGTGTATTGCACGAAAAAGATTTTTTGAATGCTTATTTTAAAAGTAAAAAAAATAACAAAACGTTGAAAATTCGTAAAGTAATGCGAAAAACGTGGTTTATACCAGAAAACACATCAATGCTTGATCAATTACAAGCCTTTAGGGACAGAGCGGAACATTTTTGTATTATCGTTGATGAATATGGTTCGTATATGGGCGTATTAACAATGACTGATATATTAGAACATATTGTTGGTGATATTAAATCAGAAAACGAAGAAAATATTGTCAGAAAATTATCAGATGAATCATATTTATTTGATGGGGACGAATTAATTCGTAATATTAACCGTGAATTGGATTGGGATTTATCAGACGAAGATGCCAGCACATTAGCAGGCTATATTATACACAACGCCCAAACTTTGCCCGAACAAGGACACGTTTTTCATTTTGACGGTTACGACTTCATAATTGCCCAACGCCAAAAATATCAAATAACCAAGGTACGTGTTAGAAAAATTAAACAGACAGAATTATAAAACAGGTTCCAGCCCCTTGTCCGCAGGAACAGCGAACGGACGATGAGATTTTTCTTGTATTGTTTGTAATTGTTGCTTTTCATAAATACCAATAATAACACCACCATTTTCACGTAAAAACCATTTGCCCCACGTTTGGCATATGCGGGCTATTCTTTTATGTTTTGCAATACCCATAGGCGGATAAAATAAATCATATGTGGTTGAAACGGGTGAAAAGCCTGATGCTTGCATTAAAGAATGCAGTTGCCCTTTTGTAAACGGGCGACCGTGACCAAAGGGGGTTTGTGTTGATTGTGCCCATACTCCAACACGATTGGGAACAATAACAATCACTTGACCACCAATGGGCATTACTCTGTTTAATTCTGCCATCATACCCCATGGGCTTTCAGAAAATTCCAACCCATGAACAACAACCGCAATATCAATGCTGTTATTTTGTAATGGAAAATAATTTTCTTCTGCACTTATGCACTTATTGTCGCCCAAACGAGGCCAACGTACTGTGCCTAAAAAATCGGGTACAACAGACATAACCACATCAGACTTGTCAAAAAAATATCGTAAATAAGGGTTTGCATATCCGACCCCTAATACTGTGGGAGTATGCTGACACTGGGTATATTTTGCCAGCTGATTACCCAACACAACACGTGTGTTTTTCCCCAGCCGAGTTTTATAAAAAGCGTTTAATGTATCAATATGCATAATGTATCCTTATGATTTAGTATAGAAAAAATTATGCACATTGTAAAGCCCCACTATGCCCTGCACAAAATCTTACTACACTTTTACACGGTCTTTGATGTATTGTAAAACGCCGTCATATGTGTTGTCTAACACGTCATAACGTTCGGTTCTGGTAAATAAATCCACCAACGATTCAGGTAAAGCCACAGTCTTGCCAATCGCTTTTTCAATAGCATCAGGGAATTTTGCCGGGTGGGCAGTTGCCATCGTAAACATAATAGAATCATCAGATTTCATTTCTGCGGCAGCTTCCACACCAATGACCGTATGAGGGTCGTAAATTTCTTGCGTCATAGTGTGCCATTTTTCTATAGCTTGTAACGTTTCCGCATTCGTTTTCTTTACCGCTTTAAATTGTTGTATTACATTTTCCCATACAGAATCCGCAACAGTCAATTTACCCGTTTTGTTAAAGTTTTCCATTTCTTGACGTGTGGAATCGCCGTCACACCCCAACATATCAAACAGCAAGCGTTCAAAGTTTGACGATTTTTGTATATCCATACTGGGACTGTGGGTTTCCACTACCGTTTGGACAGACATATCATTGGCATTAAAGAATCGTTCTAAAATATCATTTTCATTGCTGGCAACGCACAACGTTCCAATGTCTATACCCATTTTTCCTGCGTAATACCCCGCCAAAACATTGCCAAAATTACCTGTTGGCACAGAAAAAGATACTTTTTTACCAATAATTTCAGGGCGTGTTGCACAATATACATAATATGCCATTTGCACCATTATCCTTGCCCAGTTTATGGAATTAACGGCGGACAAGTTTAACTGTTCACGGGTTGCAGTGTCATTAAACAACGCTTTGACCATATCTTGACAATCGTCAAACGTGCCTTCCAAGGCTATGTTATGGACATTATCATCGGCAACCGTAGTCATTTGATAGCGTTGCACTTCCGATGTCCGCCCCTTTGGATGTAATATAAATATATCTATGTTTTCTTTGCCCCGAAATGCTTCTATTGCTGCAGATCCCGTGTCCCCAGACGTTGCCCCAACAATTGTAACTTGTTGTTGTTTTTTTGCTAGGACGTATTCAAATAATCCCCCTAATAATTGCAAGGCAAAATCCTTAAATGCCAACGTTGGACCATGGAACAATTCACACACATAAGTTCCATTATCCAAAGCACGAATTGGGGCTATATCGTTATGGGAAAAGTTTTTATACGCTGCCTCGACAATAGGCTGTAAATCACAATCAGGAATACCGCTAGTTGTAAAGGGGCGAATAACTTCGTATACAACTTCGGCATAGGTTTTTGAGCGAAATGTCTTCAACTGTCTTGGGTGGAATTGCGGAAAACTCTCTGGAACGTATAATCCCCCATCAGGGGCAAGCCCATTTAATAAAACATCATCAAAATTTACTTTCGGCGATTGCCCTCGTGTGGATATATATTGCATTGTTTAACCTTTCTTTGTGTGTGCGGATAATGCTGTATATAATGCAGTACCAACCGTTTTAATTTTATAAGCATACTGTATATATTTTATTATAAATCGTATTTGATTTTATATAACGCATTTTGCATTTACGCCTATTTAAAATACGTATCTCTATGGATTATATAAACATTTATTCAGTATAGCAACCCGTATATAATTATCAAATATTTTTTTGTATAATACAGAATATTATAAAATTTCACACTACAACTCTATGGATAACAAGGCTGTTCCCACAATCACAACCATCGCCCCTAACCACGCCGAAATGGACGGGCATTTCCGTGTTTTCCACCATACTATCGGCAATACCATAATAGGGGTTACACTGCCCAAAGTAGACACTATGCCCGCTTGTCCGCCCTTTAATGCAAATATCAATAAGGTCATACCCCCGACCATACCCAACAATGCTGTACACGATATACGCGCAAACCATTGCCACGTGATTGCGTTTAATGGCATATTCGTGCGTGGGAAAAAATACCTTAAAAACAACATAGGCACCAACGCAAAAGACATACGCAACGCCGATAACCCTATGGCATCAGCGGATTCGGTTTCCATAATCGGACGCATAACGATAATCCCTATGGCTTGACACACCGATGCAAGCACTCCAAACAGTACACCTATTTTCCAATTCCCCTGAATTTTTTCCATATCAACAGTGCTATCTTTGTTTTTATCGGGGCTGGTGATAACTATTATTATGCCCAAAGTGATAATGGCACACCCTAGAATAAGTTGTAAGGACAGAACTTCGCTTAGAAATAAAAAACCAAATAAAATAGTAAACGGTGATGCCAAAGCATATAAAACACCCACTCTGCGAGAACCTAAATAATTCACCGAAGCATACAAAGCTGTATCACCGATAAATATACCCACAAAGCCCGATATAAATGCCAACCATAAAACATTGGAATCCGTCAATCCTAAATACGTATTTTGAAATAATACTATCACCCACAGGCTAACAGTGGCAATAATCAATCGCCATCTGTTCATTGATAACACCCCGACATACCGCACGGTTTGCGTTACAACAATAGCACTCAAAGCCCAAAAAGATGCAGCAACCAATGCAGAAATATAATAAATATTCATATATGTATCCTTATATACAATGATTTTTATTTAAGTGATTCTATGCGTATAGACAAATATATTTATTGGAATAAATATTTTGAAAGAATATTATCCTGCTTTTAAACCCTTGGCATAAGTCTGTAAATATTTAAATTTTCCTTGTAATTCACCATCTTTGCAAATCGTTGCACGTTGTACCACTTCTTTTTTATATTCCGTATCTTCGGCAAGGCACGGTATTAAATTTTCCAGCAAAGCTGCCCCAAAAGTAACCGAGGCATCTTTTGGTATTGCACTGGGGCAATTATCAACCGCTGTTACAGTGATAGAATTGGCAGATTTTTCATCCCCTGACAACTCTTTTCCCGTAATCCTACAAACTTCATAGTTTGGATTGTCTAATGTGCATTCTCTGATTGTTGTTGGAATAGGACCATCTAAATCACAAGAAATATCTGATATGACCTGCAAAGGAAATTTTTTCACATCGTTAACATCCGATAAATCAAAAAATTTACACGACCGACTGTCCCAAAAATGTGCAGCTATGTAAATATCACTTTTTTCGGAAAACTGTAAAAAATTACTTTCATAGCCTTCTGGATTGACAAAAAAATCTTTTTCTACCATTGTTTGTCCATCGCTGCGTTTTATATATTGGCAAGGCGATAGGGCAGTATAAACAGCCGAATCCTGTGCGGGTGTATCCTTTAAATACTGTTGTGCGGATACATTGGAAATACCTGCGGCTTCCAACACCGATTGCACTCCTCCACACACACGACCGCGCGCACCCGTTACGCATAAACGCACACCGTCTAATGGCAGGCATTTCACAATTTCGTATAAATGTTCAAGACCATTTAAACTTTGTGCCAAAGGCAAAAAGAACGTTTTTGTTTTCAAACCATACGCACGCAAGGCATTGTATGCACCCACAATCCCTGCTTCACGTCCAAAAGCCACAAACCTTTGCCCATTATCGTTGGTGCAGACTTCATAATCCACCATACGAATATTTTTGGACAACAATGCCTGCATCAATTTTTGATTATGGGCTTGCTCTTTAATGGTATGGGAAAAGAAAAAATATGTTTTACCATTTATAAGATTTGTTATTGGAACTTCTTTTACACCAAAAATGTAATCGCAATCCGATAAATCTTCCTGTAATGTGATGCCCGCACTTTCATATTCTGAATCCTTAAAGCACCGTATATCAGATTTTTGAATAACGCATTCGGCGTTAAAATCTTTCTGTATCACCGCCAATTGACTGGGGGAAAAGGGGACTCGGTAGTCGTGTGGTATTTTTTCTTCTCTTACAACGCCTATTTTCATAATATCTCCTTTTGTGCTTTGCACTCATCTTTAACACATTACATCTTACATCTTACATCTTACATCTTACATCTTACATCTTACATCTTACCCACTATATTTGAAACTGCTTAAATTTATTTCAACGACACTCTGTTTGATAATCTGTAGCACGGGGTTAATGTATCCGAATTTCATCTATAAAAAACCCTATGAAATGCAGGTAAATATAGATTAAACAGAAAACTACATATATTAAGCAGAGCGAAGTTCAAATAAGTTTGAGCGGTTACATTCACATATTGCGATTAATGATTTAAAATCTGACTTAGGAACAGTTGCGTTCTTTCATTTTTAGGATTTGTGAAAAATTCTTCTGGCGTGTTGCTTTCTATAATTTGCCCACCATCCATAAAAATAACTCTGTCTGCAACCTTACGTGCAAAGCCCATTTCGTGGGTTACACACAACATTGTCATACCTTGTTCTGCTAAATCCACCATAACCTCTAACACTTCGGAAATCATTTCAGGATCAAGTGCTGATGTGGGTTCATCAAACAGCATAATATCAGGATTCATACACAACGATCGTGCAATTGCCACCCTTTGTTGTTGTCCACCAGACATCTGCCCTGGGAATTTATGAGCGTGTTCAGGAATTTTCACACGTTCTAAAAATTCCATCGCTATTTTTTCCGCTTCTTTTTTCGGCATTTTCTTTACCCATATCGGGGCAAGTGTGCAATTATCCAAAACAGACAAATGGGGGAATAAATTAAAGTGCTGGAATACCATACCGACTTTGCTGCGGGCTGCATCAATAGTTTTCAAGTCTTCGGTCATTGTAACACCATCAACGGTAATAGAGCCTTTTTGATGTTCTTCAAGTGCGTTTATACAACGAATCAGCGTAGATTTACCCGAACCGGACGGACCGCAAATTACAATCCGTTCGCCCTTTTTTACTTGCAATTCAATATCTTTCAAAACGTGAAAATTGCCATACCATTTGTGTAAAGATTGTATATCCACCACAATTTCTTCTTTTTTATTAGATGCAGATTTTTTTACTGCTTTTTTGTTTTCATTACTCATAATATTTCTTCCTTTTAATTTTTATGCCCTGTTTCTAATTCTTTTTCCAGATATAGCGAATATCGTGACATTGCATAGCAAAAGCAAAAGAATAATATTGCGATAAACATATATACTTCATTGGATAAGCCTATCCATTGTTTATTGCTAAGTGCAGCACGTCCCACGCCCAATAAATCAAACATACCAACGATAATAACCAGCGTTGTATCTTTGAATAATCCAATAAACGTATTCACAATACCCGGTATAGATATTTTTAAGGCTTGCGGTAATACCACCAGACGCATGGTTTTCCAATATCCAAAACCCAAAGCATCAGAGGCTTCTTTTTGTCCCGAAGATACCGCTTGTAATCCGCCACGTATCACTTCGGCAATATAGGCACTGGAGAATATAATTACGATAATTATCACACGTAATAACTGGTTAATCGCTATATCGCTAGGCAAAAACAATGGCATCAAAACTGTTGCCATAAACAGCAAGGAAATCATCGGTACTCCACGAATAAATTCAATATACACGACTGATAAAAACCGTACTGCGGGCATTTCACTGCGTCGCCCAAGTGCCAACAAAATCCCCAATGGTAAAGACAATGCAATGCCCATAACACCCAAGGTCAACGTCAACATTAAACCACCAATTTTTTCCGATTCAATAACGTCCAAGCCCAAACCACCAAACAATAACCAATACGCTATAAATGGATATATTAATGAAAATATAAATGCTTTTTGACGGTGTGGGCAGTTTTTCCATAACACGGGTAATAAAGCCCCTATTAACAACACAAATGCTAAATTAGGACGCCAATGTGATTCGGCAGGATAAAACCCATATAAATATTGATCCATTCTGCGGGTTATAACACCCCAACACGCCCCACCTGATGTACATTCATCACGACTTGCGGGATAAAAATCTGCTTTAAATATCATCCAATCTAACAACTGTGGAATATTATATCCCAACAATACAACAAACAAAACGGTTAGGATACTGTTGTACCACGTGGAAAAAAGATTTTCCTGTAGCCATTTTTTAATACTGCGTTGTTCTTGTGGTGCTGGTAAATCTGGGTATTCCCCAAGCGGGTATTTTTTATCAGAGTGTTTATTATTTTCTATCATTTTCTCTACCTCTCTGCTATCTGGACTTTTTTGTTAATTCTGTTCATAACTCCAGAAATCAGCAAGCTAAGTATCAAATATGTAGACATAATTATTAAGATACATTCCATTGCTTGCCCTGTTTGGTTCAAAGTAATACCACCCGTTGTAGCAACAATATCAACATATCCAATGGCAATCGCCAACGACGAATTTTTTGCCAAATTCAAATATTGACTGTTTAAAGGGGGAATAATTACCCGTAAAGCTTGCGGTATAATAATTTTAATCATTGTTATACGGCTGGAAACATTTAACGATTGTGCGGCTTCGGATTGCCCTTTGGAAACAGAAACGATTCCCGAACGTACGATTTCTGCAATGCTGGCAGATGTATATACGGCAAGCCCCATTAACAACGATACAAATTCGGGTTTTAATGCCATACCACCCCTGAAATTAAAGCCTTTTAAGGCAGGTAATTCCCACGTGATAGGTTGTCCCAATACAAAATATACCACCAATGGAAGACCGAATATAAATGCCATACTCATTTTAAAGACAGGACTTTGTTTTCCTGTTAAATCTTGTAATTGTTTTGCCTTGCGACTATAGTATATTTTTGCAACAATACCGATAATCAAAGCTATAAAAATACCCCAAGAAAGGGTTTCAAATAATGGTTTTGGAATATACATTCCCCGATTAGAAATAAATACGGAATCAAATAAATTGATTGCATTTCGTGCTGTTGGTAACTGTAGAAAAACGCCAAAGTACCATATGATAATCCAAATCAAAACAGGTACATTACGTAAAAATTCTACGATTACATAGATAGTTTTTGATACTATCCAATTATCAGACAATCGCAATACGCCCATCACAAAACCCAACAGGGTTGCCAGTAATATGCCAAATACTGTTATCATCAAAGTATTTACCAAGCCCACTAAATATGCGTCAAAGTGTGATGATTCGGACGTGTATTCTAATATGGGTGAATACAGATCATAACCTGCTTCTGTCCATAAAAAATCAAATCCAGAGCTGATGCCCATACGTTGCAAATTATCAATAGCATTTGATGCAAAGAACCACCCAATTAAAAGTATTCCTAAGGCTAAAGATATTTGTGTAACCAATGCACGTAGCTTTTTATTATGCCAATTAAACTGCATAGTTTTATCCTTAATATAATATTTTTGCATAAAAAGGCAGGGTAATTATCCTGCCTTTTTTCTGTAGAGCTTAACGGAATGGAGGAACGTATAACAATCCACCTTTTGTCCACGGCACGTTTACACCACGTGGTAAATCCGTAAGTTTCATTGTACGTTTGTATATTTCGCCATAGTTACCGATATTTTTAATGATTTTATAACCGAAATCTTTACGTAAACCTAAATATTTACCCAATTCGCCTTTCACGCCCAATATGCGTAAAACTTCTTGGTTCTTAGATTTTTTCTTTGATTTTGCATTACGAGATGTAATACCAAATTCTTCGGCAGCAACCAATGTATTTAATGTCCATCTGGCAATATCTGCCCATTTTGCATCGCCTTGACGTACTGCGGGGCCTAATGGTTCTTTGGAAATCAATTCTGGCAATACTAACCATTTTTTTGGATTTGGCATAGATGCTTTAACGCCTGCCAATCCTGTTGCATCTGTTGTGTATACATCACAGCGACCTGCTTTTAATGCTTTCATCGCATCGTCTTGTGTTTCCGTTGTAACGGGTTCATAAGACATACCTTTTGATTTGTAATAATCTGCCAAATTCAATTCTGTTGTTGTACCAGGTTGGATACATACTGTTGCACCGTCTAAATCTTTTGCAGATTTAACGCCTAATTTTTTGCTGATTAAAAATCCTTGTCCGTCATACCATAACACACCTGCAAAATCCAAGCCCAAATCCGTATCACGGGATAAAGTCCACGTTGTATTACGTGCCAATATATCCACTTCGCCTGACTGAATCGCAGTAAATCTGTTTTTTGTAGTCAACGGTGTGAACTTCACTTTGTTTTTGTTGCCAAATATTGCAGACGATAACGCACGACAATATTCCACATCAATACCTTGCCAACGTCCATTGTCATCCGTATAAGACAATCCGAATGCTCCTGTAGACACGCCACACTTTAAATAGCCTCTTTTTTTAACATCTTTTAATGTATCCGCCGATGCGACTGATACGCCACCTGCTAACACAACCGATGACAGTGCTAATAATATTTTTTTCATTTCTCTCTCCTTAAGAATTATATAAACAGCACTTTATATCTTTTGTTATATGCTGTATATATCATTAAGACATAGAAAAAAAAGTATTACAATAAAAAAATGACATTTCGCATAATTTTATTACAAAAGAATACGTAAAAATACAATATTATTTCCATTACATAGTATTTTTTCATAAAATTATGTGACAAAATATAATGTTATACTATTTAAACAGATGCTAATACTGCTAATATCATAGTGCAAATAATAATCGCCCATACAAAATACATTTCTATAGAGCTTTTTTTCATAGGTCTGATTATTTTGCTTTCAGAATTAGAATATAATCCTTTTACTTCATCTTTACCTAGTTTTTTTAAATTATGTAATACCGCTTGATGCAATGTTGATTGCATAGGTATCGTAACGGGTTTAATAACAGATATCTTACTAGAACTTACCCTTGGTTTCATAAAGCCAAAATAACTTGTTTTAATTGCATTTACCCATGACAAATCTTTGCCACTGCTTATTTTTTTCCCACGATTTACCTTTGTTGCATCGTTTATCTTCTTTTGATCTTTTGAAAGTTTTTTGCTAAGATTCCGAGTAGATTTTTTAATAAATATACCTGTTTTTTTATTTTCAGTACTTGGTACATTATGTATTTTTACATTTTTAGTGCCATCTGTAACACTATCGCCTTTGTCTGTTGATTTTTGACTTTTTTCCACATTGTTTGCTTCTATCTTTGTTTTTTCAGGAGTATCGTTTTTAATTTTTGCTTTATCACTTGCTGATTTATCAACTGTTACCGTATTAGGCGTAGATTTTTTTACTGCTTTTTTACGTATAACTTTTTTTGTATCAAGTTCTGTTGTTTTTTTATCCATTTTAAAGATTCCTAATCTTATATTTGTATTTTTATCAATTATTACAATATTCTTATATCTTCAGACATTCAAAGTATATTAAAGATTATTGATACTATATATAGAGTATATTTACATATATTTATAATAAATTGCAAAGTTTTAATATAGTATTTTTTGCCACACTGTATTTATTGATTGTTCTTTTAATACAGATTTTAAAATATCTGATTCGGATTTCCCCGTCGTTACAATATCTGATAAACAATCAAGATATTGCACTTCAGTTAAGCCCTGTGCATCTTTATAATTCCTGTTTTGCAATCCCTGTTTGGATAATGGTAATATAATATTTGCCCATTGCAACAAAGTTTTATCGCCTAATATAGCAGAGAGTCCTTTTTCCGCGACACTGTCACGGGCTGTCAATACGTCATCAACCGCAATAGGGTTTATCATATCTGCAACTTGGCTGCGAATATTCGAATCATACAAAAGCCCCACCCAAAACGCTGGTAATGCAGATAATTTTTCCAAAGAGCCTGAATCAGCCCCACGCATTTCAATAATATTTTTTAATCGTATTTCTGGAAATGCTGTCGTCAAGTGGTCTTTCCAATCCTCCAAGGTAGGCTTTTTGCCATAAAATCCTTCCACGTCTAATTTTCCATCTAAATACTTTCGGAATGATTTCCCCAGTGCGTTATGATATATTCCATCACGATATACAAAATACATCGGTATGTCCAAGGCATATTCCGTCCATTTTTCAAAGCTCATATGCGGTCGTAACACATCAATAGGCATTCCGCATCTGTCGGCATCAGTGTCTGTCCATATATGGGAACGCCACGATTGATATTTTAAATCCTTGCTTTCGCCAATCACAGAGTTGGCAAATAACGCCGTCGCCAAAGGTTGTAATACTGCACCAATACGCATTTTTTCCGCCATATCGGATTCGTTGCTGTAATCCAAATTAACCTGTACAGTAGAGGTCATTGTCATCATTTGCGTTCCCAATGTGCCTTTGGTCGGCATATAATCACGCATCAATGCATACCGCCCCTTTGGCATCCACGGCACTTGCGATGGGGGCGTTATGGGGTCATAACCCAAACCCACCATATCAATATTAAAATCTTTGCATATGGTTTTTAACGTATGAATATGATTAGAAATCTCCGCATCTGTTTCGTGGATATTTTGCAAGGGAGCCCCCGACAATTCTAATTGTCCACCGGGTTCCAATGTTATGCTATCCCCATTGCCGCCTTGCAATCCAATTAAAAAAGAATTTTCCAATATGGGCGTAAAAGCCTCAGAAGAATCAAGTATTTTCTGCAATACAGCACGTATACCATTACTTCCATCATAAGGCAGGCGGTTTTGTGTTGATTTACAAAATAAAAACTTTTCGTGTTCGGTGCCTATTTTCCAATCAGATTCAACAGTGCAAGAATCATAAAAATATTGTATTAGGTCTGCCTTGTTATCAATATACTGATTCATTTATTTATCCTTTTAAACCAAAGATTAATAATAAATTACATTATTATAACCTTTTAAATGTCTTTATTGTTTAATATTGCAAATGTATTTAATATTGCAAAGGTGTTTAGTATTGCAAACGTATTATTATAGATTATACGTCATATTCCATAGCATCACAATCCAACATTTCATCAAAATGTCTGTCCCAGTCGCCAACAACGGATTGCAATATGGATAACATCGCAACGGTCGCCGTTTCTGATCGCAAGATTCTGTTACCCAAAGATACAGGCACAACATATGGCAAGTTTAACAAAAATTTGTGTTCGTCTTCTGAAAATCCACCCTCTGGTCCCACTAAAACCGCATAATGTGCATTTTTAGGCAAATTATTTACGGCCTGATTAACCTGTTGTGCATCGCCCAATTCCGCACAATATAAAACAGGTGTATGTTTATCCCAATGTTTTAAAATTGCAGACAGTTTTTCTGGTTGGTCAATGCTGGGAATATCCAATCGTTCCGATTGACGCACAGCCTCTAAAGCGTGTTCTTTTGCCTTGTCCACACGAATTTTAGGGGCATTTGTATGTGCCGTAACCGCAGGGCGGAAATGCGTTACCCCTAATTCTGTTCCTTTTTCCACAATCCAACGGAATCTGTCTTTGTCAATCGCGGCACATATCAATATTAACTTTGGCGGTGTATAAGGCATTCGAATCTGTGTCCCAATTTCCATAATAACGCCCGATTTGCTTAATGCACTTATCTGGGCTTCAAATTCACCGCAATCTTCATTAAAAGCAAAAATACGTGACCCCATATCTAAACGCATAACTGTGCGTAAATAATGTGCCATATCTTTATCTAATTTTACATCAACGCCTGTTTCCAATGTGTCAAATGTGTGTATACGTGGTATGAATTTTTGTGCCATAGTTTGAAATTTCCCTTGAAAGCCATAAAATAAAATAATTTTTATACAGTATATGTTTTTGCACTATATCTTTTTATGGCACAGATTACAATACGCACTATAGATATTAGTGTTTTAATTTTGAACTAAAACTTTACAGAATATTGCAAGGATGCTCTGGTATCATTATTATTTTCTGTATGGTTTTTATCTAATGTGCGAATTGCTGTAAATCGTGTCTTGCCAATCGTATGTTTGAATATATAAAAACTTTCAAAGGTTCGCTCCATTCCTGTAGGGCGAATTTTGACAACTATATCTTCTGTAACTATTTTTTCCTTTACATAATCTATTTTAGAAGTTTCAACCGTAAAATCTGCAGTATTGACTCGCAAAGGAGAAAAGCCCCCTAGACCAAAACCACCAAAGCGATAATACAGCCCTAGGGCTTGTGATTTTATATTTTCAATGCTCTTTATCATAGGGCTAGAAAAATCAGATGTATAAGATTGCCCCATTGTAACATACCCATATATTTTACCAATGGGCAAATTCGCCGATACGTCAATACCTGCAAAAGTCGTTGCTGTATGGGTATTGATTGCCATTGCAGCTGTACCAGTCATACCCAATACTGCATTTTTTTCCAAAACAACAGACAAACGAGGCGTGGCAGTTATGCCTTTATAATAGAATTTATGCGATATGGATTGAGACCCGATGTTGCCATTCGTTCCCATATGCGTTACAAAATCTGTGTTATCAATAACGTAACGAGCCTGTAAGCCTTTGCCAACCATATGACGGACAGGATTCATACCTGTATTAATAAAGCCCATTTTTTGTGCCGATGCAATATGCGTGCTTTGTACATACCCCAACGCTATCGTGGAATTTACGGACAGTACGTCATATACAGTTTTTTGCTTTTTATCGTGAAATGTTTTAACAGAATCAGCGGAAGTATACGGGGCTATCAGATTCGCCATAGAAACCCGAAACGGAGCTTCCAATGCATCCAAGATAATCAAGCTTTCTTTTGAAAACATCTTTTTTAATTCTGGTCCAAATGCAGCACTTGGTAAAATTTTTGTACTATCTAGACTGTACAACTTCGATACAGACAAATCAGAGCTTGTCGGAATCTCCAAATCACCAATAGGTTGCAAAGCCTTATCCATACGCAAAACACCATGCCCAAATTGATTAGACAAATATTTTGTTATAATTGTATTTCCAACTTTAATTTGCATTGTTCCATCATTATTGGCTGCTGATGGATTTACCACATTACCTTCTTTATCTTTTAAAAATATGGTTTTTCTTACTTTGCCATCTGCTGATACGGTTCTGTCTTTTAATGTATGTGATGCTGTATATAAAATTCGAGTACGAATTTTTTGTACCGTTAAACTAGGAAAACGCTGTTTTAAAATTGCGAACGCCCCTGAAACCATTGGTGCTGAAAAAGATGTTCCACTTGCCACCACATTTTTTACCGCACCTGTATTTTTATTAATAGAATTGGTTGCAACCGACGTCGCTAATGCAGATAGGCAATATTTTTTTGCATCTCCACATTCCATTGCAAAACTGGATTGTTTGCCAGTATTATCAATACCTGTAACGGACATCCAAAATTTTTCTAAACTTTTATTCTTATTGGCATAAAGTGTTTCGTGGGATGGTTTTTTAAATTCATCTCTCCATGTTTGCAGCTTAACCTGATATGCATTATATCTTTTTCGATAATCCGCATCTATTTCACCCTCTTTTTTCGGACTGAGTATTGGCATGCTAGATCCTTTATTGCCATTTGCCCAAATCCACACAGGGAAATTATTACAATTTTTTCCCTTGTAATTACAAGGCAAGTTTAAATCAATTGTGGTACTAGATTGCTGTAAAAAAGTTGTAAAATTTCTTCCGCTTTCATTTGTCTCGCCAGTAAAAAGATTTGCATTATTACTGTTTGATTCTGAAGAACTGCCCCAGCTGTTATTTATTGCCAATACATCATTTTCAATGGCGTGATGCAAAACAGTTGCCAAACCTTTTTTGGGAGCCCCTGTTCTGTATGACCCAATTTCTACGGTATTATAAGGAATAACTTTTGCACCATTTGCAATACCTTTTGTTTTTCCTGCTACCACTGTTGCAACTTGAGTAGCGTGATATGCGACCTTATAGTGCTCGGGAACTTTTTTACCTGCTTCACCGGCGAATGCTTGACCATTATAATCAATACCCTCACCATACTTATCCTTCATTTCTGGATCATCTTTATTGAATATACCAGGTTCCACAACACCGATTTTGTAACCTGTACCATGACAATTTATTTTATTATTATCTTTATCCATACAAGTAGTATTTTCATTAGTAGTAATATTTTTTGAAAAATCTTCCAAACCAATAATATTATACTGATTATGATAATCAACCCTTTGTTCAACAGAGGTACTATTTGCCGAAGTACTTTGAATGGGGTTATCGCCCTCACTGCTTTCATTATTTGGCATATTAACACATGCCGCTAAAACAGGCAGTGCAAAAGAAACTTTTAATAATTTAATAAAAGGAGATGCTAACGTCATAATAATCCAATACTTTACTTTACGTAAATATAAATACGTATAGAACATTGTAGGGCATTGTTTTATAATGTCAAATACTTTTTCACCATAAAAAAACACCATACAATGTATGGTGTTTTTTTATGGTGAAATTTATTAGGGGTTACGCAGAAGCTTCAGATCCTACCTTTGACCCCACAAATTCATCAATCATATACAAGCCTTGCCCCTCGGTGCCTATCAAGCCGATTTTACCAACGATTTCAGTTGCTAACGCTTCTTCTTCCCGTTGTTCGTCAATGAACCATTGCAAGAATGAAAATGTTGCCAAATCTTTCTTTTCCCACACAAAATGTGCAATTTCGTGGATAGAATCCGTCACCATTTTTTCGTGTTTGTAAACAGAATCAAATAATTCAATTACATTTTTGTAATTAATTTCAGGCTGTTGCAATGCCGGTACGATTGGTAAACCATCACGTTCTAGGATATAATCATAAATTTTACGCATATGTTGGCGTTCTTCTTCGGCGTGTTCATATAAAAACGATGCAACACCGTTTAAATCGTGTGATTCCGCCCATGCACCCATTTGTAAATATACATTTGAGGCTTGATATTCTTGTGCTAATTGTTCATTTAATTTTTCGTATACTGCTTGATCTAATCGCATAATATTCTCCTGTTGTATGTTAAAATATATTCCTATATTTATGATATAGTATTTTAGTTGTAAATCAA
>JAYJMH010040985.1:0-13018 GCA_036873815.1 Phacellophora camtschatica | reverse complement strand
TAATCGCATAATATTCTCCTGTTGTATGTTAAAATATATTCCTATATTTATGATATAGTATTTTAGTTGTAAATCAATACCCTAAGGCAAAAAATTACGATTTCGCTATGGCAGAAAAGAAAGCGTCTTGTACACCGTCATTGGTTGCCACCAACCATTGTTTTTGCATACCGTCCCCATCCATTTCATAAGGTCGCATACTTTCATTTACCACAAAACCGCCTGCTTCTTTTACCATTAACAATCCGCCTGCTATGTCCCATGGGAATGATCCATATTGTGCATACCCATCATAACGCCCTGCTGCAACGTACGCCAAATCCAACGCTATGGAACCTGTTTCACGGAATCCACATACTTTCGGTGCTAAATTAGACAAAACAGAGGTTACCTTGCCCAATTTATTTTGATTAACACCTGCAAAGGGCATGGGAACGCTAACAATACTATCCTGCAAACTTTGGCGACCAGAAACACGTAATTTATTACCATTCAGATTGATTCCTGCCCCTTTTTCCGCAGAAAATGTTTCATTTTTAATAGGATCGTGCGTAACCGCAGCAACTGTTTCGCCTTTTATTTGATATGCAATATGAATACACCATTGGGGAATACCATGAATGAAATTGTTTGTCCCATTTATAGGATCAATAATAAAGCGATGTTCTGTATTTTCCCCGACAAGACCTGTTTCTTCACCTAAAAAGCTGTAATCTGGACGATCACGCTTTAATGTTTCTATGATAAATTCTTCTGTTCGCTTATCCGCTACCGTCACAAAGCTGGCTGGACCTTTACGGGATACTTGTAAATGTTCTACTTCGCCGAAATCCCGTAACAAGCCATATCCTGCTTTACGCGCAATATTTTGCATTATCCGTAAAGTACTATTTATTGTAGAAGACATATTTTTTTCCTTTTGTATATTATACAACTATACGATTATGTATATAAAATCATACAGTTATATATGTATTGTGTATAAGTATTTTTTTGTTTACGTGTACCCGTTAAGGCATTAATCTTTTGCCCGTTCCACGTATTCGCCGGTTACCGTATTGACAACAACACGCACACCCGCACCAATATGGGGGGGGACTAATATGGCAACACCATTTTCTAATTTTGCAGGTTTATAAGATGACGAAGCGGTTTGCCCTTTGACTACCGCATCGGCTTCTGTAATTTCTAGGGTCATTTTTTCTGGAATATTTACGGAAATAATCTCTTCGCCATAAAAATCTAATTCTACTGCCATACCGTCTTGCAGATATACCGTTTTTTCTGTGCCAATAAAATCATTGGTTAATTGTACTTGGTCAAATGTTTCCGTATTCATAAAAGTATAATCATCACCGTCAACAAATAAGAACTGAAAATTAAATTGTTCCAAACGTACACGTTCTACAGTTTCTGCGGAACGAAAGCGTTCGTTTAACTTCATACCTGTGCGAATTTCTTTTAATTCCACTTGGGCAAAAGCCCCACCTTTACCAGGTTTTACGTGTTGTACTTTTACCGCACGGAATAAACCGCCGTTATGTTCTATTAAATTGCCTATTACAATTTCATTACCATTGATTTTCATCGTCTGTCCTTACCTATTTACGCTGTTTAAATATCCATACTGCTGTAAAATTAAAATACATACAGTGTTTAAGATTTTTATACTCTTTTTTATCATAAAGTGCAATACACAATATAACATATACGTTTTAAGTATGCGGATAATAAATATGCAGATAATAAATATGCAGATAATAAATATGCGGGCAATAGATATGCAAAAAATAGATATGTGGACAATGGTAAATTTTTATAGGCAGGACGTTTAAGCATACATTGCAACGATAAACCCATACGGATTATAATGATACTGTTAAACGTGGGATTTCAATATAAAGTCCGCCCCCTCTATGGGGGTTTGGGATACGGCAACGCAAGGAATTTCTATCATAATTTGCCACCAACGACAACATTCTGTCACGGATTCTGTATCGCCATTAAATGCGACAAAGTCCGCCCCTGCTTCGCCAACCAACATCGCCGTATGACGGGAAACCCCGCAATCCATACCGATTTGTAAATCAGGATGCGACTTGCGTATGTCTTTAACAGCCTTCACCGGAGTATTTTCAGGAAAATATACACCGTCAAGGTTGTGCTTGATACAGGATTCTAGGGCATTTTCAATAAAAACAGCAATACCCATATCAAAGCATTTTTGTTTTACGGATACGGCAATATTTTCATCCGCACACACAACCGCCGACACATCAACCAACGCCGATTCCCCCAACGCTGATTCCCCCAACAATGATTTGGCATTTACAGTGTTATTATCTATATACAATACAATTTCAGTCATTTGATACCTTTTTACGCAATACCTATTTTTTGTAATACTTTTTTTGGATTTAGTGAAAATTTAACAAAGCATACTTTTAAAAGCATACTACTTCATATATATTATTTCTGCTATTACATTTTTCAGTAAAGTTGCCTATGTGTATGTATTATTAAAATTTTTGATGTTTATATTTGCTGCCTGCCCATTTTAACAAAGGTTTTATTATTGTGGTGTTCCTTGTCGTATGATTTTGCCGCCATATCGGTGGGCGATGGTTATTAAATCCATTACATCTTCGTTTCCACTGTAAACAATGATTGGAATTTTATATTCAATTGCCCGGTGAACCGCAACCGCATCATCACCGCAATCTAATATATGCACCTTTATATCATATCCTGATTCAATACGTAACTGTTGTATTAAGGTATCCCAGAAAACTGCCCCTACGGTAACGCCAAACCCAAACGGAGAACGCAATATTGCCTTGCCCTGTGTTTCCTGCAAAGCCTGTAAGCCTGTTTCAAAGCTTGATATTTCATATAATTTTGTATCAACCATATATATACTCTATCGTAAAAGAAAGGCTTTAGGCAATGAAAAAATCACTTCATACAAAAAAAGCACCTATATTTAGGTGCTTTTTCGGTTTGTTTTCAAGTTTGTTTTATATAAAATTTCTTTTACATTTTGAAAAATATCATATTATTTTTTCAATAATTTAAAGAAAGCATTATCATCAGGGCTTAAAATTACATTTGTAGAGCCTTCGCCCAACAATGCTTTTTTGTAGTTTTGCATAGATTTATAAAATTCAAAAAACTTTATATCTTTACCATATGCATTAGCAAGCGTTCTGTTTTTCACCGCTTCGCCTTCACCCCGTAAAATTTCCGCACTACGTTCGGCTTCTGCCAAAATTACCACTTTATCTCTGTCCGCTTTTGCACGGATTTTTTGTGCTATTTCTGACCCCTCGGCACGGGCTTCACGGGCTTCTCTTTCCCGTTCTGTACGCATACGGTTATACACCGCCTGTGCTGTGGTGCTAGGCAAATTGGTGCGACCAATACGCACATCAACGACCTTAATCCCCAAACCTTTTGCTTGTTTTGAAATTTCATCACTGATTTTTTCCATTGATTCGGATCGTTTATCGGATAACAATTCAGATAACGATACGGTTGCAATGACACGACGTAATGCAGCGTTTAATGATTTACCAAATACATCACGCAACTGGCTTTCACGACGTACACGTTTGTAAAATTCTAACGGTTCTACGATTTGATAACGTGCATATGCATCAACATTAATACGTTTTTTATCTGTCAATAATACTTCAAATTCAGGCGGATCAAGATCAAGCACACGATTATCATAAAATATTACATTTTGTACAAATGGTAATTTCCAATTTAATCCAGATTCTTTTACTACACGTTTTGGATTACCAAATTGCAATACGATTGCCTGTTGTGTTTGGTTTATCGTAAACAAAGAATTCATTGCAAGAAAAGCGACTATTGCCAGCCCAACGATAATAAATTTTAAATTTTTCATTGTGTTACCCCTTATTTACCTTTCTTGTCTAAATTTGGTAATTTTAAATATGGCAGAACGCCGCCTGTTTTATTATCCACCAATACTTTATCCAGTTTGGAGTATAATTCCGCCATAGTATCCAAATAAATACGCTTTTTCACCACAACTGGGCTGCGACGATATTCCGCATATACTTTTAAGAATCGTGCTGCTTCGCCTTCTGATTCTTTGATGGACTTTTCTTTAAAGCCTTCCGCTTGGCGTATCATACCTTCGGCTTTACCACGGGCTTCGGGAACAACGGTATTGGCATAAGATTCTGCTTCGTTACGCAATCTGTCCCTGTCTTGTCTGGCACGTTGTACATCATTAAATGCATCAATAACTTCTGCTGGTGGATCGGATTTTTGCAATTCCACTTGCTCCACATCAATGCCTGCTTTGTAAGAATCCAGCGTAATTTGCAATAATGTCTTTGTACGGCGTTCTATTTCTTCACGCCCGATTGTAACGGCATTGTCAAATTTTGTTTGCCCAACAATTTCACGCATTGCTGATTCTGCAGCAATTTTAACCGTCTGTTGCGGATCACGAATATTAAACAAGAAATTTGCCGTATCTTTTATTTTCCAAAATACCGTAAAATCCGTATCAACAATATTTTCATCTTTGGTTAAAATCAGGCTTTCTGCGGGAACATCCGTAATATTATTTGCGTCCGTTGAATCCCCAAAAAGTCTGCGGTCTGGACGATACCCAATATCCACACGGCGTACTTTTTGCACGTCTGGAACCAGCGTTTTACCGATAGGGAAAGGATAGTTATAATGCAATCCCGGAGAAGTCGTTTCAGACAACGATCCAAATACCAGCTCTATGCCCTCTTGTCCTGGGTTTACCCTGTAGAATCCTGTTGAACCGTACAGACCCAATATTGCAAGCGCAACAAAGACAAGGCTTTTCCCGCCCAATCCATTAGGTAAAAGTGATTTTATATCAAAATCTTGTGGTCCTTGCCCGCCACGAGGCTGTTGTTTATTGGTATTAGAGTTTTTCCACCCTGAACCATTTCCATTATGCCCAAATCCGCTCATATTGTGTTCCTTTTGCGTTAAATTTTACGGTATGACTGTATACTATACATATTCATTTTTAAAGTTTATCAAATATCCCACCATAAATAAAGGATTTTAATTAAATATTACGTAATACGTAATGCTACGTATTCTATTTTAAAGTGTATCGCAATATACTAAATACATAGTAAGGAAAATGATTATGATAAAAGCAATCTTTATAATAACACTCTTAATATCCGCCATATGTGATATTGCATATGCTGGTGCCAGGTTTCACGGAAAATATTTTTCAACAGCGTAATTTAGAATCCAAAATATGGTATAATACCTTATACGATACGCAATATGAACAATATGACGTATATGACAATAATCATACGCACATAAACGATGGACAGCCCGTAAATAAAAATATCCGATATATGTTTTATATGAATAAGGATTTATATACCAACACCGTTAAAAGCAATCGGTCTATTATAGAGTTGTCTGATAACATATCTGGATTGAGTGCATATGCATTTGACACCGCAGCAAAGCAATTAAAAAGCCCCATCATAGGATTGACGCTTGCAGGATTTTTGCAATACAGTTGGTATTGGAGCGCCCATACCTATGGGCAAAAAGGACGACTGCAAGCCATGGGATTAGGATTGGAATGTTTGGATCATAATGACGGGACAGTCTGGCAAAGTTTTACATATATAGTACAAAATCCTAATATCCCTAATACGGATTATTTGTGCCACAATAACAATTATACCATACAAAAAAAGCTGGCATTTCAAAACCCCTATGTCTTATACGGTGGATTTGGCAACAATACATCTGCATACCTTAGCGATACAGCGCGGCGTTTGGAAATCAGTCAAGGATTTACACTGGATGCCAAATGGGCGGGACATTTAGCCCGTAAAATATACAGTTATACGCCCCCGCATATTATGGATTTTATCGGATATAGTATGGGTAAATTAGCCCCTTTTTTCTATTATAGCAAATACCTGGACAACACAGAAAACGATTTGACATCTTTGGATGACATAAAATTACAGCATTCCGATATTATGAGTGCAAGTGTATTCAGTTATTTATTAAGCCCCGCAACATACATCTATATGGGTGCAACATATGATTATTTTGCAAAAGGCAGCCATACGGTAAATGCAAAATATAAAAACAGCCTTTTTCGCCCTATAGATGTTCAGGCGTATTTCAGTCATGGAATAAGTTACAAAATAGAATCCGCACTTCAAGCAACGGATTCTCTGTCTTTTCCCTTTGCGTTGGAAACGGTATTGATAGGCAAAGACCAAGCCAGCGAATATACACTAGGGCTGCAAAATATATGGAATGGTTTTGGAATATTAAATATGAATATTATTACCAACCAACAAGATATAAGCTTTACCAGCAGTTATTCCCAATATATCAATTCTAACATACAAATAAAAGTGAGCTTTGATGTATATGATACCCAGACAATGTTTGGGCAACGCAACACTTTGGATTATGCGGATATACATACATATCAAATAATAACAGGACTTCGCATAACCCTATAACAGTTTTTCTCCTAAACTTATCACCCTGTAACAGGGTGATTTTTTTTCTTTAATAATATAATTTTAAGAGTGAAATTAAAAACTGTATTGTAAACCTGTAGACAATATCTTATTTTTAACGGCACCGTAATAATTGGTATTTCTTGCACCAACCATTGTGTCGGTATCATATATATTGTATTGTGCAACAACATTCAGCCCTTCAATACCAGCATCTTGCAACCCATAGAGGATTTTTGTTTCCAAAGATATTCCCCCACCATTGGCAATGGTTACTATCATCCGTGTATTTAAATTCGGGGCTGCTTTATAATCAAAGCCCCCAGAAAATTCCACTTCTGTTTCCCCTTTTGCGACAAATTCCAAAGCAAATGGAATATGTAACTGCCCAGATATTCCATAGGCACTTTTTACCTTATAGCTGATACCGTGACTGAAGTAGGCTTCTATATCCACAGGGCGAAATTCATAATAATACTTCGGAGCTTCTACCATAAAAGAATTTGTTGACGTAAAGGCGTGACTCCACAATGCATAGGTTGTCGCACTGCCGAAAAAGCTTATCAAACTGGCAACACGAAAATCATTTTCTGTGATACTGTATTTTTGGTTTAAAGGGTTATTTGCTAAATCTTTAACATCCCCTGCTTCTGCGGTTGAAAAATACAACGCTGGGAATAATCGTGCCCGAGTATAAGATATTAATGATGAGATGTGTATAGATTTTTTTGCATCTAAATTGTCTGCTATTCTGCCCGCCCAAGCACTGTCTATGGAAAATCCTGCTGCACGGTATATTCTGTCCATAGAGTTTGATAATGTATAGCCAGTATCATTATAGGTTATAAAATCTGAACTGCTGTTTGTGTTAAAGACCGTGCTTTGACCATCTAAAATATCATTTTTCAAAGGGTTTACAGGGCGGAACAGGGCTTGTGCATAAAATGTTGTTATATTTTCGCTGAAACCATATTTGAATGTTCTGTCAATTCCCAAGGCTTGCAAGCGTTGTCTGTGCCCAAATTCGTGGGAAGTCCATAACCACGCCCACTCTGTGAAAAAGCTGGCAGAAAAACCATATGCCGCACTGTTTGTCTGAAAAAATGCCAAGTCAAATGCATTTGAACCCAGCGAATACGCATTTTGCCCAAAGTTTAATATAGTATTATGCGTTAATGTTTTTTTACTGAAAATACGCGAATCTATTCGTATAGTATTTTCTGGCATTGCCAACGCAGAATTTGCCTGTGCAACCGAATGTAACAAAACCCCTGCCAATATAACAGATGCTAATTTTCCAATGCGCTTCATTATTTTCATCCTCTTTTTTGTATTAAATTTCCCTATATATACTATAATTTTCAAATTTTTCCCATATATTTCTTGCCGATTGCAAGGATTTTTCGTATTCTACAGACTTAAACCCTATACTATCCCCAGGGGATTTTTGTGATAATATGGACATACTGTGTTCGGTTAAACACCCAATTTTAGGATACCCCCCAATAGTTTGCCCGTCCCGCATTAACACGATTGGCAATCCATCGTTTGATATTTGTATTGCCCCTGTGGCAATAGCTTCGCTGTATATTTCTACCCCTTTATATACCAAGCCCTTTCCATTCAAACGATACCCCATACGGTTATTTTCATTTGTTATTTTAAACAGCTTTGTTTCAATGTCAGCACTGTCAAAAAAAGCATTTTGATACCCCGGAATATATTCCAGTATGCACTCTTTATAATCAGGTATGTCGCCCCGCATAATTCCAATGGATTTTGTATTTGCCGATACGGGCAAAGGCGAATACGGTAAAATATCCCCCATTGTGATAATATTCCCAATACCAAGGTGTGGAGTCGTGCTGTGACTGTTATAATATTGTGGGGTTTTTAAGCCCCCCGTAACGGATAAATATGCCCGCATACCCAGTTGCCTAGCGTGAAAACGCACCACATCCCCCGCGTGGATAAAATGACTGCACCAATTCATAATCCGTTTGCCATTGCAAGTGGTTTGCATATCGGCACCAGTAATAGCGATAACCGTATCCGTATCAAATCTAAATTCTGCCATACCAAAGACTATTTCCAAAGATGCACAAGATTTTGCATTGCCCAATATTGCATTACCCATAGCATACGCATACATATCCATAGCCCCCCCAATTGGAATACCATTTTTTGTAAATCCCGTACGCCCTGCATCTTGTACAGTGGTATACATACCTGATTGTATAACGTGTAACATTATAATACCCCACCCATATCTAGGAAGTTTTGTTTGTCAATACTGTAAAATGATACCGTATCGCCTGTTGCGAATTTTAAATCCGTGCCTGTTTCCCTGTTGCGAAAGAAGTTTGGTACGCTACGCCCCAAAATGTGCCACCCCCCTGATACATTTTGCGGATATATAGCCGTTTGTTTATTGGCAACAGCAACACTGTATTGGGGCACGTGTTTCCGTGGTGTTTCCAATCGTTTCCGTTGTAATTGTGTATCAACAAAACCCAGATATGGGAAATTGGGTATAAACCCTACGGCAAAAACTTTGTATTGGATTGCTGTGTGTAAATCAATAACCGAATCAATATCTTTACCAATATATTCTGCCATAGATTCCAAATCCCACCCAACACTGGTATCGTAAAATACAGGAATTTTATGATGAATGTTTAAGCTTTGGGATTCATCATAAAGCGTGCTATCCATTTTATTATTTTGATTCTGCAAGGGCGTATTTTGCAAGTTGGGATTCTGCAATTCGGTATTTTGTAAGTTGGTATTCTGTAAATTGAGATTCTGCAATTCGGTATTTTGCAAGTTGGAATTTTGTAAGGTGCTTTTAAAAGTATGGACTGCATTTTGATTGCAAAAAGTATGTATGAAATCAGCTATAGAATCTCTGATATTTATACTTTCAGACGATATGGCATAACTTATCAAAACACTTTTATACGATACAACACATTCGGTAATATAATCAGGAAATTGTTGTTCTGTCCTGTGGGCAAGGTTCGCGATATAAGGGGACAAAGCCAGTAAAAAAGTGTCTGCGGAATCTGTATTTGCAATATCAAAATCTAAAAATATAGTATTATATGTTGGATAGGAAAGTGTGTACGTCATTGTTATGCCTTGTGCTGTGGGGTTTCATTTCTGCCCAGTATAATCGCCTGTATAGAAGCAGGATTATCACCGTGTATACATATACTGTCTGCACCTGTACAATCAAAGTACAATGCTTTATTATTTAAGTCTTTGTGTTGCGAATCCATATCTTGCGAATCCATATCTTGCGAATCCATATCTTGCGAATCGGTTTTTGGCAAAACATCAAAACACAACGGAATTTTATTATATTGTGTAATATATTCTATTTGTTTTTGTATTATATGGGAATCCGTGTGTAAGGCGTTTTCCAATGCACGACTGCGTAAACGCCCATCTGATTCATACGCCCTGTCGGCAAATACTTCCCAAATAGGCTGTATTCCAAAATCTTGCAATATTTTTTCATATACGGGTTTTGATGCATCAAGCGGAATCATTAAATCCATTTTATACAGGTGTGCCAGTTGTGCCATCGCATTAAAATAAGCCATATCTTGCATCATAACAGTATTTAATGCCCCATGGGGTTTTATATATGTGCAACGCATATTTTGAATGCAACACTGTGCCATAAAGCTGTCCATTTGGTGTTTGCACGATTCCAATACATCGGATATGGAAATATCTAAAATCTTACGCCCAAAGTTTTGTCTGTCTGGAAAACCTATATGGGCTCCTATGCTTTTTCCATATTTTTTTGCAAGCTCTATCGTCTTGATTGTAATATTTTCATTGCCTGCATATGCCCCGCAACAAATATTCGCCTGATGTATATACGGCATAATATCTGCATCCGAATCCATACCTTCGCCCATATCACAATTTATTTTCATCGTATTAAGTATTTTGTAAGTCATAAATTTATATCGTTTTATTTTCTGTTTTTATTGCAACACTGCGATGTATGTGTTTTGTTGCACTCTATGTTCTGCTGTCTATGGTGTTATTGTTATTGTATACCTGCAATATATACCTGTATTTTATATGCTTATTTGTATTATAAAATTTGCATAATATTTTTATTTTACACTATTATTGTGCCATAGAGTATTTTTAAAATCTAGTGAATAATAAAAGCCAAACCAACGCTATTTTTATACGTGTTTTTTCTGACAATAATCCCCTTTCATACCGTATAAAAATGCTTTTACAGGGCTTCGGAGTATACTCCATATATAAAAATTATAGTATGCACACAATATATAAACACAATGTAAAAACACAATGTAAAAACACAATATGAAAACACAATGTCAAAACACAATGTAAAAATACTATATTATAAGGAAAGGTATAAGGAAAGATATAATGAAAGGTGCGGATTATACACCCCTATATTATGAATACACCCATTCGGATTTCTTGTACCCTTGGAAATATAAAAGCGTTTCAAGCCCTGTATGGTTAAGGTGAATTGGAACGGCTTGCATTACAACAGGTTTGGCATAATACGCAATCGGCAATCCTGCAACAGCGTGCATTTCTAAATCATTCGCCCCATCGCCTATGGTCATAACGTCTGATACATCCGTATTATATTGTTGACACAAATCTTGTACAATGCGGGCTTTTTGATACGCATCAACAACATCCCCAACAACACTGCCATCACAATATAAACCCGCCAAAGAAGTGTTTTGCACAAAAATGCCTTGTTCTGCTTTCGCAGAATCAGCACTAGAATCAACACTAGAATCGGTACCAGAATCAGTACCAGAATCAGTACTAGAATCAGCACTAGAATCAGTACTAGAATAATCAGAATTCCCAGAAAGATGTTTCACAGATTCACACCCCAACGTATTGCCATAATGATATTTAAAACCCAAACAATCCGCCACAACGTGTGTCGTAATCGTAAAACCGCCACTGACCAACGCAGTAATACAACCATAATGATTTAAGGTTCTAATTAACACATCCGCCCCAATATTATACTGTAAATTTTTATGGACTTTTTCAAATGCGGACAATGATTTTCCCTGTAACAATTTAACTCTAGCCTTTAAAGATTCTTCAAAATCCATATGTCCTGCCATAGCCTGTTGCGTAATGGCGTGGATTTGATTACCAATACCCAATATATCCGCAACATCGTCCAGTGTTTCGTGATTGATAACAGTTTTATCCATATCACTGACGCATATTTTCTTTTTACGCCCAGCACAAAAACCCGTCGCAATGTCATATGTTTTTTGATATATCGCCAAATCTTGCATTGATAATACAGGCTGTATATTATTGGTTTGATGTGTGGAATACAAAATATCTATGGCATTTTCAGAAAGCATATCCAAAGAAATATCACACACACCTGCCGTACGTAATTTATCAATAATTTCTGTGCATACTGGTGCTGTTTTATGCAAGGCTTTATCGCTTACTATCGTAATAAAAAATTGAGTCAATATACATCCTTTTCATATGGGTTACATACCATAATACTATTACCATAGCATAACAGAACCAGCGTTAAAACATACAAATCTGCATATCTTTATTCTGTACTTCTTTATTCTGCGTATCTTAAATCTGCGTATCTTAAATCTGTACTTCTTTAGTTTATACCCATTATGCCACAAAATCCATTTTTATATATTGGATTGATTTATGAATTTTTATTTAATAGTTTCAGTTCTTGTAATAATTTTGGGATTTCGGTCATAGGGCTGGTAATAGAATATTCCATAAAAATACCGTCCAATTTTTCCCATTTATCACATATTTCATAATATCTGGATAACACTTCATTGATATTGTTTGGCAATAACGACCAATCCGTATTATTTTTATCATATCCCTTAATGTGCTTTTTTAACTCTCTTTTACATTCTGTGGCGTTATGAAATGGTCGCACATTTTTTGTATAATGTAATAAAAACCATATCTCTATACTGGGCATTGAAATAATAGGCGTTATATAGTCTCCGCCCTTTGGTTTTTTGCCTTTTTTGGGATTAGCATTTTTCTTGCACTCTCTGATATAATCAATCATAGCACTAATATCATTGTTATTTGCGGGACGTTCCAAATCAAAAATATGAAATATCTTTTCAAATTTTACAGTATATCCATTATTGCTTTTTTTCATATGTTTATCATACGATTCCGCATTAGGCGTTTCGCTAATCCCATCCGATTTATATTCAAAAGTTAAATTCGGATATATTGTATTTGTAAGAACAGTCCTAAGATATGTTTCTTCAGTTTCCGCACATAAAATTAAAACATATTTCTTTTCTTTGCGATGCTTTGCATTTCTTAATCTGACCATAAATGCATTACCTCATATTTGGAACAGCACCAAAAGCACCGTCTAAATATTTTTCACGATAATTTTTATCCCTATCATTTTTTATATC
>JAYJMH010040974.1:0-15114 GCA_036873815.1 Phacellophora camtschatica | reverse complement strand
TCTTGTTGAAACCTGCTTCCAGATTTTTAATATGTTTCTCAAAAAATCATCTCTACCTTCACCAACTTCTGCTTTTTTGACGAAGGGATTGTCCTGGTTGATATTTGGTTATGGCGTATGGGCCACCAAGTTCAACACTGCGTATTCACTATCTTCATCAAATTCAAGAGATAAATTATCTGTAGAAACATTACTCGATCTTGTTGACTCACTATCAGACATCGTCTAGCTCCAAAGTTTATCCAAACATTATAAAAATCAAATTTATATGAAGCGCACTCGAATTTTGACTGCACGAATCACTGAAGAATGCCTGAATGGAGGAATCACGAGTCATACGATCTACGTCACAAGACGCAAGAAAAATTCGCGCGACCTACCACTTTTCTAACAATAATTAAAAATACTTTTAGATATCACAAAGTGATAAACGTACTACCTTTCTTGTCTGAAAATATCAAATTTTCATAAAATACAATAAAATCGAGGTCGAAAATTTGGCTGCATAAGCACTTTAATAGATTGCACCAAAACATCATGTCAAAAAATTGTTTTTCAGGGTCGAATGCGTCTTTATTGATATCGTACTTTTGGGTAATTTTAACGTAGGCATATGTAATGTTATTGGCTTTGCATTTTTAAATGAATTTGGTTCCAGGTTGAGAAGCCCAATTCGAAACATCGTATTGGTACAAGTCGTTTCTTGTTTACGGAGGGGGGAATGCTTCTGGAAATTTCAAATTGTACAAGCTGAGTAACTCGGCAAAATAACGACCATATCGAGCGATTTCAAAATTGTGATCTGGATCTACACCTCATACAGCTCCGGCTACTGCATTTGGAAGTGGATTGAATACGAAATCGAAATGGCGCAAATCGTTGGGAACGGTATTGGAAACTGAAAGCACGTAAGGCGTCATTTCGCACAGTGTCCTAGCTTTTGGTATTGTTGAATCTGCAAAATTGCAAAATGCAGGAAGCAAATAACTTTGTTTTCTATTGATAAAACCATTGATTTTACCAGCTGATGGGAAGGATTTTGCATTTGTAATTATGGTTGCATTGGCAAATGATAATAAATGCGCGGAATTTTGTTGTTCAAATTGAGAAAATCTTGATATCTATTTGAAAAAAGCAATGTTGCTCGACGCGTCTTAAATATTAAAAGTAGGTTTGACGTCAGAAGGCGGTCGAAATTTTTTAATCCATAAATTTTGATCTAATTGTTTGTCAATTTTGAAAGGTGAAAAGAATGAATTGATACCTTCGCTCCATGTTTTGCTTTTTTTGTCTAATTTCACTCCGTCAAACCTCTTCATTTTGAAATCTTCAGCAGAATTGTCTGCAAATTCTATTGTATTCGAAAATACAACTAAACTTACCGAATCGAGTTTCGGATCGGAACCGAACGAAGCCATGATGTCGAAAAATGACAAAAGGAAAAAATCAATAATATATCACATAATTTTTTTCACATTATATTTAATACTCTTCGCAGCGACGACAATTGTTGTTGTTCGTTATTATCATTATCTTCATTGTCGTCTACTATTTTATCGTTGTCATCGTTGTGAAAATCCTTGTTTCAAATTACATGAAATGCTTGTTGTTGCTGCTGTTGTTGCTCGTTGTCGACAACAGGTAGAATTCGTCTTGGGATTAAATTTGAAGTGTCATTGTTGTGAAAATGGTTGGCGTTTTCAGCGTTAATTTTTCGTTCTTCTTCTGAATATTTGAAAAATGTTTGTTCTGAAATTGTCCGTTTATTTTCTGGAAAAGACCAAAATTCGTAAGACGGAATCCAAATAGGTTTACGATCTTTCGGATATTTTACTAAATCCCAAAGAAAATCTTTATCTTTTCGTTGTTTTAATTTTTTCGAATATGTTACGCTAGAAGGGAGATTACATACGTTGAGTTCTAGCAAATTGAATTCTCCTTCGATGGCTTTGCCGCCAAAATCCGTTATCTATTAACATGTAGGTATATAAGTGTTATCATGATTTGCGATTTGAAAACTTTCCGCCGTCCAATTTTGATTTTAACCTCGCTGAAAAGATAAGATTGAAATTCTTTTGGCAGTTTAACGTATTGACCGGGCGAGAGGTATTTACAAAAGCTTAATTATGTTTACGGCTGGCTGCATCTTGTGATTGACTGTCCCAATCTTTTTGAAAATTTGCTCGAACGCGTTCGAGATTTGCTACGCCGACTTGATTTGGAGACATGCCAATTGTTCTGTGTTTTTCGTCGTTATAAACTTAATTGATGTTCTGGAGGACGTTGATGTAGCGCTTCGTTTTGTAAGCTTGAAGATAACGCATGATTTTCATATTCTACATTTTGTTGAAGCGTTCAACAATTGTGGCCTTTGGGTCGCCGTTCGTCAGGATGGCCTTTAATGTTTCTCTCTTTGCTCAAGAGCTTTTCGAATGTTTTATTGTTACATTCTTTGCCTTTGTCGCTTCGGATGTATCTTGGTCTGTTATTCGCATTGTCAAATATTTTGTCTCATTCCTCGGGTAACATCGTATTGATTTTTCGATCGACATTCGGCTATCATTGCCTTCTAAATTAAAAAGGTTTATAAATAGATCGATCCACATTATAATGTCCAACATGTCAAACACGATAGGATTTATTCTATCATTTATTCTTCTTCTTAACCTCCTTTTCTTCAATTTTGCGTAAAGGTTTTTGAACGCGGTCATACAGGTTGCGGTTCGTCCTCCTTGGCCACGGTGTTTTCTTGTTTACTTTTTTTTGTCTTTTTTTCTCCACCGTGTCGATGATGGCGTTGATGTCTATGCTTTTCTTTTTCTTCGTCGACGATTTGAGCTTCTTAACTAATTTTGCGACGTTTACTGCATGCAAAACGAGTACCTAGCCAAACATTTTTTAATTTATGCTTTCAGCAATGCCATTCTTTTTTCTCTCGTCGCTTCCCCTTGAACCTTTTCTAAAATATCAGTTAATTGATCAAAAGCATTTTCTTCTTAGCCTTTTCCAGTAGTATTAGCAGCATCGCCGGTGGCGGTGGTTGATTCTTCATCGCCCTTGCTTTTCTACTTTCCTTTGGCGTCGTCAGATGAACTGGCGTTATTCCACTCATCGTCTCTACTATTGTGACTGCTTTTTTAACTGTCGCTGCTGCTACTACTGCTTCTACTGCGACTTATTCTTCTTCCTTTTTTTCTTCTTCTTCTTCTTGAAGAGTGATAAGAAGTTGATGACGAAAAAGATGACGACGAAGAAGACGACGAACTATCATTTCTTCTTCTTTTCTTTTTGATGTTAGGTAGAAGAAAGATAATTGTTGATATTGAAGCCGCCATCAATGTCATTGTCGTCTCCATTTCCTTTTCTTTTTCTTCCTCTGCTTCTCAATGATTTGTTATTTTTCCAAATATTATGCGCATACTTTCCGGCTCTTCCTGCTTTTTTCAAACTGCTATTTAATTCGTACATTTCATTTTATTTATATTTTTCATTTTATATCTTTTAAACACGGTAGCCCCGTCGGTCCCGAGGACCGGTTCTCAGAGGGCCGTATATAATTTTTAAAATTTGTTAAGAACTAAATGTCAACTACATATGTTTTCATAGTGAAAGAGAGAATCACCTAAATCTAAAGTTTTGAAATATTTTCTTTCAACTTCTTAATTGTTCGAGATAGTTTCATGTCCACACCGAGATTATGCTATAATATGGCACCTTTATACGAAAAGCATTTTTGACCATTAGTGGATTTTCTCAAAGGAACTTCTAAATCAGTACGAATATTTCGTAATTCTCTCTTATGGTCTTTATTGGGTTTATAAGTCCTAACTACTTTATTATTTAATATTTCATTATTTCATCATTTCTCTTAAGTTTTTATTTCGTTTTTATTTCGTTTCGTATAAGATACTACAGGTGGTTCTGGGAAGTGTGGTTGTATGTCAGATTTAAAATGTATGATGTTCCTGTGTGATTTAAGCATTTTGCTTTTTGGTGGAAGGGTAGGGTTAAAGGTTGTTACTAGTGAAATACCGTTATTGGTTTTAGTTGCTTCATATGTTAGTGTTTCAATGCGTGGTTTTATTGTTGCTTTGGCGATTTTATTTTCTAATAAGGAGTTGCTATACACCTCTCTTGGTAAAATTTTCTTGCATTGCGCTACAGTTTACAACATACTCTCTCTTATCAAAGCAAACTCATTTTATTCTTAGTACTTGAGAGTAGGGAAGGCTTTCCTTAAGGTGTCTAGGATGTGATGAATTGAAATGTTGATAGTTGGTTATGTCAGTTGGTTTTTTATATGATGTAGTTTGGATGTTTTTCTTGTCATCGATGTATATATAATTTCATGCTATGAAATTGTGACATAGATGGCATCTTATTTAACTTTGCAAATATATTGCTGATGAATGATGAGAAACCAGAACAACTCACAGTCTCAACAGATGAACATCTCTTGTTGCCAAGCTTATTAACCGAATGCTCTTAAATCATTTGCGACCTAAAATCGATTCATGCCTTCAAAAAAATCAAAATGGCTTCCGACCTGGCAGAGCAACAATCACACAAGGGTTAGCGTCGAGGCGAATCATTGAAGGGGTAAAGAAAAACCGACTACCACCAATCATGGTGTTCATAGATTTTAGCAAAGTATTTGACACCGTATGCAATCAGGCAATGTTCAAAATTCTTGCTGCTTGTGACATTCCAGTGAGAATCATCAACGCCATCATGCTTATGTAAATTGCCATCAAAGCTAAGGTTGTGTCACCAGACGGGGACACATATTATTTTGAGATATTCTCCAAGGTCATGCAAGGCAACACACTTGCACCATACCTTTTGTTATTGTACTTGATTACGCAATGAAGCAAGCTACAAATTGAAAAGAGGAGGAGTTTGGTTTTACATTAAAGAGAAGGCAAAGTCACAGAATGCCAGCAATCTGTTTGACAGACCTGCATTTTGCCAGGCAGCTGCTGCGCGATTTAGAGGGAGAATGTGGAAATTTAGCATTACGGCTCAACGCCAAAAATAACGAAGATATGTTCTTCGACACTGTTATGGAAGACATTGAAACAGTTCATGGTAGGAAAATAAAACAAGCAGTTATGGAAGGAACAGAAGAGCAAGATTTAAAAATCTGGGATGCTGGATATGTTCAAAGGAAAGAGACATCAGTGTTCGTACAGCACTTGCTTTGCAAGCTCTGAATGAAATGAAAAATATTTGGAAAAAAAATCTCACAGATAAGATCAAGATGCAGTTATTCAAAGCAACTGCAGAAACTATCCTTCTATATCAAGAGGAAGACCACATGAAACATACACAGATCCACTGCTGAGAGACTCTGGATTGGAGAACGTTAAAGCGCAAGAAAGTTGTATGAGGGATCGTGATCTATGGAGTCTGCTTGCATCCCGTCGTCATTCTGGCGTCGACCAGAAGTAACTAAGTAAGTATGCTATGAAAAACGGACGCAAAAGAATAGGCAAATTTTGGCACACTGAGGCCTTTCAAGCCTACGTTTTCATCAGAGTGTTTCTTTGTTGTGAAAGTTAGACAATACATTGGTCTAACCCTATCCGGACAGGGCTTTTTTGTTCACCTTCAGACTAGGGGGGGGGGCTAATTAGCCCCCCTCCTAAATCAAAATTGACTCAAATGCTAACAATGGACAAATTTTCAAAGTAATTAGGGCACTGACGTTTTAGGAAGTTTTACATCTCAAAGATTGTTAAAGTTTTTAATTTGCAATTTGGACACAATGTTGTAGATTGCAATCCACCTTTTCAGGGTAGTTTCGAGTGTGCACGTGGCGCAAAAATGCTGCATTCTGATTGGCTGGTTGCAAAGTTTGGACAACTTCAGAGTGTTGTGATCAGGCTCGTGTGTGTTCTGTGCTGAAAGTTGTCGATCGGATTCGTTATTTAATCGAGAAAATGGAAGATTTTGGAATTAAATATGATTTACGCCACTTCTTGATTTCGAAATGAATAACGGTTGCGAACAGCAGAAAGGGAGACTTAGTAATGTTGGCGAAGGCGGCTGTCAGTTTAAGCCATCCTGCAAATGTTGTTCACCACGAGGACAAGTTCGACCTGCAAGAAAGACTCATCATCAAAGGGACCAGAGTGCCAGATCTGTAATTGTTCCAGAAAATCAATTTACGAACAGATTAAATCGCGTACCACCGTTTGGGATCGAAGACGTATTATACTTTTTGATATTCAAATCCAGTGACGACAACAGACAGAAAATAGCCTCATACAAAGCATCGAAGAATACGGCCT
The DNA here is from genome assembly GCA_036873815.1 of Phacellophora camtschatica. Taxonomy (NCBI): domain Eukaryota; kingdom Metazoa; phylum Cnidaria; class Scyphozoa; order Semaeostomeae; family Ulmaridae; genus Phacellophora; species Phacellophora camtschatica. The sequence goes on along the minus strand of JAYJMH010040974.1, from coordinate 8,821 downwards.
TTTTCGAGATGGATACGTGAAAGAGCTACGAGTAACGGAATTGGACAGTGGGCACTTTGTGTTTGTTGGAAATTGTCAAACCAACTATGGTTACTCAAACAAAATGTGGCGCAAAGTCGTACAAACTTTGGTTTGTTATGGATGGCGAAAGAAAGACGGAAGGCCCACACAACAACATAATGTGGTCTCCCACAGCAGAATCTATTTTCGCTGGTTACTGTCTGTGCCCAGGTGGACAAGATGGCGCATGCAAACACATTGCCGCAGCTTTATATTCTCTGCATGATTGTATTTATCCTGAAACTGGGCCAACTGATGAACTTTGTTACTGGAAAAAAGAGAAGCAAAGTCAACAAATCCAGCTTCAATAACAGCAATCAAGATTGTTAAAGCTTTATCCCTGATGAAAAAGCATAAAATGGAAGAACGGCAAAATAGGAAATTGAAGCAGAAGTCCCAAACTGTTAAGTGTAAGGAGAAAAATAGGGGCCCTTTAAAAGATAAAATTACATATGATCCAAGAGCTCCATTTGACAGAAATGGCTTTTTGGATACTGAGCTTAACATCATAAAACGCAATCTGACTTAGTTTCAGTGTGTTGCAGGGAATTTTATCACCAGTGACAGTGAGGATGATAGTTTTGAAGATGTCACATTAACTGATGATGATGAATCTGAAACACACAGGCAAACAGATCCTTTCACTTTCAAGAAAGTTAAGATATTTCTTGATAATGGAAAAACAAGCCATGCCCAGTTTTTGAATGAATTACAAATTTCAGAGGAAGAGAAAGCTGCGACTGAATCCACTACAAGAGATCAAGGAGAATTCTGGAAATTCCAACGGCAAGGATTTATAATGTCAACAAAAAAAGGATGCTTTCTCCTGACAAAAGGCTATTGAAACTGATAACACAAAAATTGGAGATTCAGTCGCAAAAAGACTGCTTGAGACAGATTCAATTGTCAAATACAGTAGGTTGCCTACTCAACTTCAATATGGGCAAGATAACGAGTCTAAGGCACGTAAAGAATATAAGAAGCTCATGACGACAACTCACACCAACTTCGAGCATCAAACATCTGGGCTTCAAGTTTGCACCAAACATCCATACATAGCTGCATGCCCTGATAACATAAGATCATGCAAGTGTTTTGAGACAGGAATAGTTGAATAAAAATGTCCCTACAAAAACAGTTATAAACATCCCAGGGAAGCATTTTTGGACCCAAGCATTGGTGGAACTATTCCTAAAGATATTACGTATGCATTAAACAAAAATTACAAGTATTATTTCCAAGTACAGGGCACAATGGCTGCAGTGGACATTGAGACTTGTGACTTAGTGATTTTCACGTTGAGCTTAGAAACTGGAAGTGATGGGGAAATTTTTGTTGTGATGATTTCCTTCTCAAGAGGTTTGGGGAGAATGTAAAATCAAATATTGAAAGATTTTATTTGAAATGGATGCTTCCAATGATCTTTGAAGAAATAGAGCCACAAAATGAGACTGGAGACCAGTTGTGCTTTGAAGCAGACGCTGAGACACCTGCAGAAGTGGAGGAGTTGATGGAAATAGATGGCACCACAATGCAAACAAATGAAATCATCAATGTTGAAGAAATTGATGACACGCAATCATTTGAACTGGTCACATTACAAGGGGTGCCTTTGTTAAAAGAGGATATAGACCCACTATCAGATCAATTTTTGCTAACTGACAATATTATTATGATGGGGACTAGGATGCTGTTTCAGCAAAGGCTTGTACCAGCCAATGTTCAAGTCCTTGATTCAATTTTATACCTTTCACTATCTGGAAACATAAAAATGGTGGAAACAATTGAAGGGGCGACTTTTTATATATATATATTAGTATTAAATAATACGATACAGTTTACATTCTACTTTACATTCTAATTACTATGCAACACTACAGGGACGATGCCATTAGGAGCAAAAGACAATGACAGCTCCATGGCCATTTATATAAATACATGCAACTAGGCTAACAACCACACGATACTACACATACATATAATCACATATAATTAGTATTACAATGAATACAGACACTTAAAATAAGAAATTACAGGTACGTTACTAAACTAAGGAATAAATATATAAATGAGTTAAGCACAAGATTTAGGGGTATTTAATTAGCAGGATCATATTATCATACGAAACGTTCCGTTCTTGAAATATACAAGATAGTAGATTCTGGGATAGATTTGTTTACTTCGAGTGGCAACTTTTTATCGCCATACAGAAGAATCTGTAAAAAGACAGGATTTGGAACGTCAACGAAATCAAATGAGCGCAGCACTGGAAGGACACCAGGGAGAAGGTCACGTCTTTGTTCGTCAAAAGAATGGCACATCAATAGGTAGTGTTCCATATCCTCCAGACCGTCGTTGATTAGACACATTGGGTTGATTGTGTCACTGAAATTGTGACTGAATTTGAGAAAATTTAGTTTTTTCAACCCTACCCTAAGTTGATTTAATAAATAAAGCCCTGGTGCATCGTAAATACCGAAAACAGAGTTAGAATGGAGCCTGATAAGCGAAAGCAGTCTGTTCTTGAATATATTGATAGAAGGAGATTCTCTGATCTCTTGGTTGAGTTTACTCTATTCTTGCAAACTGTCAGAGAAAAAGCTTGACTTATACTTTTCCGTTCTTGCCCTAATTTGTCCAACAGCGGGTTGATTGCGAAAAGCATTATTAGACTGATTCAGTTGTGGAATAGGATCTCTCGTATAATCTAGCATTAAGTTGTTAATAATTTTGTAGATCATAAAGGGTCGTCTATTCAATCTTCTCGAGTATAGGGATTCCCACCCTAGCTCATGATACAGCTTGTCACGAGATGTCCCTCTCCATGTACCTGTTACTGCTTATGCGGCAGAATACTGCACCGATTCAAGTTTTTGCATCAGAGCATTTCCACGGCTATTTAGACTGACCTCCTTGCATGGAATGTGGTAAATCACGTCACCATAGTCTAAGTGGTGTCTAACATAAAGTTTGTAAAGTACATTCAAGGTCTCCCTAGGACGTTATTTAGAAAGGAATTTCAACATTCCGATTGCTTTTCTTGATTTAGCAATAGCCGCGATTATATGACTTGAGGAAGAAAGCCTTGAGTCGAATGTAAGACCTAGATGTTTATGCTCATCCGCTTTAATTACTTGCATATTGTTGAAAAATATCGCGGGATGACCAATTTTGTTTCTCTTTGTTGAAAAAATTGTCCCTACAGCTTGTTTTCTAGGATCAGGGTTGAGGGACATCCTCCATCTATATGCCCATAACTTTATAAGATTCAGGTCATGGTTCATATCATCAGCTGCTAGTTTACGATCCCTTACCGCAGTGAAAAGAGAAGTATCATCAGCAAATAATTTTACAGTACATTTCAGATCTTCGCACAAATCATTGATATATATAAGGAACAGTAAATGTCCCAAGATCTAGCCTTGTGGAACACCTGCAGGAATATTTCCCCAACTAGAAGACTTTCCGTTTAAGACTGTTCGTTGTTTACGATTTGATAGAAAAATTCAGAGAAGGGTGAGCAAATTTCAAGAGACACCGCATCTCCGTAAGTTATAAAGAAGACCTTTATCCGATACACGATCGAACGCTTTAGAAATGTCAAGGTATACAGAGCAAACGTCAACAGTTGTATTACAGTAGAAGGCAGAGTAGATTGAATGAGTAATGGAGACTAGTTGATTTATTGTTCAGTCTCCCGGACGAAAACCGGACTAGTTTGGGTTCAAGAAATTCTTTGCAAGTAAATGAGAATACAAGGAGCCGAATATCAATTTCTCCAAGATTTTCCCAGAGATTGGAAGGAGGGAGATTGGTCAATGATTCTCTTTTAAGTTCTTTTCATTCTTTTTGTGCAGAGGAACAACATTTGCACACTTCCAAGTTTCAGGAAAGATGCCCTCAGATAAACAAGTCTCAAATATTAATTTCAACGGCAATACAAGAGCGCTAACACAAGCTTTGATCATCCGCACAGAAATATCGTCCCAGCCATGAGCTTTGTTAGGATTCAGCTATCGAATTATTCTCAATATTTTGTCGTCAGTTATACAGATGTTTCTGAGCTGAAGGCAGTCTAGGGGAATTGCACTTCCAGCATCCAGAGTCGAACATTGCAGGATGAAATAATCATTCAATATCTGAGCTTTTGATGAGAAGTCAAGAACGAAAATGTCATTTTGAGTCGACTGTGAAAGAGGCGACGGTAAAAGCATCTGCATATGTCAAGAATGTTTCACAAAACAGTGTTTTGATATTTTAACATGGTCACTGGTTTGTTTTGATTCTTTCAAGCACAAGCATCATTGTCATGGATTCACTGAGCCATTTTCTTGGTGGAGTTATCGCAAGAAATGAGCAGATAGAACTGTTACTAAGTTTTCTTCAGATAAGGTTCCAATTGAATTGGCTTGCTGCACCCAGATATGTAATGATGGTGCCACAACAAGCCAACAACACAGACTGCGGGATGTACTTGCTGCTGAACATTGCAAAATATTTAGAGCCTGAAATATACGAATGCTATGTTCAAGATAGCAATATGCTTTGTCAGATGGATTACACTGCTTGGTTTATTCAAGAAGAGGTACAAAGAGAAAGAACTCTAATCAGACAGTTCATTGCAAACAATATTGCAAATTAGATATTAATCTGAACATTTAAATGTTGTTTAAAAAGTGATCTGTCAGGCATCTCGTTAGGTAATGAGGACAATGCAAATACTGGGGAACTGGTTTCATCCACAATGACCACTGATTTTAAGTAATTTTAAGGCCATAGTAAGTGATAATGATGGCCCTCCTTTCTTCCTAATAGAAAGTAATCAGATTCAGCCTAAGATCCAGTAGCTTGAGCTTTGACTCTATTGCAACCAGATCCATAACAGACTCCCTTTAATTTCGTTATGTGCAAAATACTGTAGGTAGTGAACGGCACAGAAGTAAAAATCAACACCTGTGTAGGAACAATTTTGCTATTCACAACGACAATTTTTCAATCATTTCCTAAAGTTCCAAAATTACAAACAAGTTTCTTTTTCAATTTTTTCCCAAAAAAAATTTGCTTACTCAAGTGTACCTCAATTTTATTTCCTAAGAAAAATTATGAAGAGTCCATAGACAAAATTAGCTCCAAGGTTTGTTTTACCCTTTTCAAGTCATGTGACCATGCTCTTGGGAAGTTTTGTTATTATACTACATCTTGCGTTCATGGCACAAGTTTTCATGGTGCGAAAAATGTTCAAGAATTCAAAAGATGTTTTATCAAGAGATTGGTCCCTGACTTGAGTTGGGTGTAAACAAACCTTAGTCAATTATGTCTTATTTTATTTGGCACTGTCCGTGAAAATGCTGTGAAATGAGTTCCTGGAAATGCACCAGAAACAGAATTTTTAAACAAGATTCTTGAAAATCATAGTTAGCAAATATCTCAATTAACCAAACTGTTACACAAATTCGCTAAAGAAACACAAACTGATATTATGCTGTTCATATGGATCTTCTGTGTCATTTGCTGTGGGTTGCTTTCAATTTTGTAAGTTATTAATGTTCTTATTGCCCTCTCAATGTGTATTCTGATGTTTGAAATTTTTCTAGCTTTGGTAGTCCCCTTTGGTTTGAGTAGTCCTTGTTTTAAAGAGGGGGGCATTTGATGGTAGCATCCCCGTAGAGCTAGCATTCCTCTTATTCGAAAACCTTTATCAGCCATTACTTTTTCACCAGGTTTTAAACAGTCTAGAAATCCGGATTGTTCTACAAGATCCTTAAAGGGCACCTTCACCCAAAAATTTTTATTGCATTTTCTGTTAGTGCTAGTTGAATTATTATGAACACTTTTTACAGAATTGAAATATTCCTTTCCATTACGATTTTATGATTCGTTGAATGTCGGATTTTCAAACCACGACCGGGCAAAACACAACATGAAAGAGCCCGGGTCGACGGCGGAAGTGACGCACTGCCAGGAACACAATCTTAATCTCGCATTTTTTTTCATACTGAAGCTTGTTGCATGTGGGATAGAAAAATAACTCTAAATTCCGAATTAAAGAGTTGCAGATCCTTGTGGAATTTGTGTCAAAAAAGGCATAGGCTATGGTGTGATTTAATTTTCTTGTATTTATACCTCAGAATTAGTGAATTATCGGGATTTGAATTCACCTTGTTTTTCCTCGCGCAAACAACAAAACCACGGAGGCTTGACAATGATGACATACATGGCTCATGGCTGGTTGCCGTGTTCTTTCTGCTGAATTCAAACACCAGGATTTCTGGACAAGGTTGCATTTATAAACAGGAAGAGAAATAGCTGTATACACATAACTAATAACAAATTCAATTTCTAATGATGAATGGTGAAGAAGTTGTGCACATGAGTGGAAATGTTTTCGTTCACAACGTCTAAAATCCACTTTTTTTAGATGAATCGAAATTTGTCGTCAGGTGGGTCAATTTGCTTCTTCCTTCTCTGCATTTCATCAACTCGGGCGGGAGGAACCGAAAGACTAAATTATTTTCTTCAAGATTTTCAGCAATTTTACTTGATAATTTGCTCAATAATATACATTACTCCAGGTCTAGCCCTCGGCATCAGTTAAATTTTAGTAGGCTAACCATCTTGTTTTATTTTATTCTATAATAACTGGTTATGATGGGAATGTCATTGCATGTAGACCAGTTTCATGAATCATGTTGATTGTGGCCCCAAACATATCATACACACTTTTTTATGAGAAACAGCCTAAGATTTAGGTCAAATTTTTTGCTATAAAATTAGGCCTACCGGAAAGAACAAAAAAGTATAGATCCATTGTTGTTGAGCACTTGACTTGTGAAACACATTTAAAAGAGTTTGTAAAATTTAAAAGTTTGTAGAATCAGCCAACAGAGATAAGAGTAAAAAATTGAGGTTGAAATCAGAACTAGTGGTTGTTATAAAATATTTGAGTAAAAAAAATGTCTACACATTCATATGTACATAGTTAAAAAAGACAACAGACCTAAATTCTCTGATCAAGGTTGGGTTTGTTTCCCTAACTTGTAAACTGGAGAAGTATATCATTATGTTCAACACAAAATTTGGTGAAATTAAAAATGTTTTTTACAAGAAAGAAGAAAACTCATGAGAATTAAAAAATTTAATTCGTTGAAGACAGACACTTTTAGTTATTATAGATATTTTATAGATACCTATAAAGTACATAATGTGTGAATAATTTATGAAGATAAATGAAATGTACCAGATCTCTTTGCAATATTATGTAACATACATTATATATTTTTATCATCATTACAGATTTGTAAACTTTTTTACCTATACTGCAATTTTGCACTGCGGTGTACTTACTCTCAAGTCTGGAATAGATGGCACTCTCCTTGAATTATTTGTTTTCCACAGTTGTTCCACACTGGAAATTTTTATTGAAATATGCCCCCCCCCCTTCTTATAAATTTTGAAGAAAATATGCAAAGTACAGCTGATAATCTTTCCAAAATTTGTTCTCTTCTCATAGTAATGAGAACAATAGTAATGATTTCTTGTTACAAGCAGCCTAGAAGGTCAAAAATGCGTTCAAAAAAGTTCTCAGTTGACCCCCCATGCTTGTTTTATTTTGGCTGTTTTTCCAACCCTCCTGCCTATTCCGGACTCGAGAGTACTGTAACTTAAAAATTTATGCTTAAATATGTTGTTAGGAATTACAATTTTAGTTTGTAAATTTATTTAGTTTTAGAGTTATCAAGGTGTAAATACATACTTTTCTTCAGACCCTCTTTGATGGTATATCTCATTCCTTTTCTTTTTAATTTAGCTGCTGCCTGCAACTCCGAGACTCCACTTGGCAAGGCAGACTTCTGCAAAACCAGGATTTATGCCTCAAAGCATCTCTGCATTTTTCTATTTCTGTGCAGCAGCTCTACTGCAATACGTGCAAATGCCAGCGAACAGTGACCACATTTACACCTGCATCAAATCGAACATATATCTCATTCAAAACGAACATATATTTCATTCAAAACGAATTTTCAATCGGATTTCGTTCCAAAAAAAGCTACGAGTGCGAATAATGGCCTAGTCGGTCTATATCTAGCCTGTTCTCACTCTCCTCGTTCGGGCACACTTTAATGCGGTCGCGCGGTCAAATAAATAACAAAAGATAGAAATGAACAAGCAGAAGAAAAAGACACCGCTTGAAGAACAATCTTCTTCTTGTTTTGTTACAAAAATATTTACTTACCAATCCTCAACATCAGCACGATGCTCACATCGTTCTTCCAAATCTTTCAGCCTGCCCTCTCTCTGAGACAACTCGTGACGATATCGAACAACAAAACAAAAGGTTCGTCTGCAACTGGGTCATCCTCGTGGGGAAGGCCAGACCATGAACCTCCGTGTTCTTGCGTTTGGGCTTCGTTAATCAAACCTTCATCTTTAATCTCAAAATTTGAAACCTCATTCGAATCTGCATCACTTCTGGAACTACTCCGTAAAATTTCGGAATCGGATAAGCTCATCTTGCTGAGATATTTGCGTGTTTAGAAAATAGACCTTCCTTTTTCAGTTAATTACAGGCCTATATCAGTGCTTCCAGTCCTGCCAAAAGTCATTGAGCGCGTAGTACATCAACAGCTTTATGACTATTTGGAAGAAAATAAACTGCTTTCAAGACGACAATTTGGTTTCAGAAATAGGTCGTCCACCCAGCATGCAGTTACGCTTTTTTCAGATTCAATCAGGAAAAATATGGACAAGAGCCTCATGACTG
>JAYJMH010040963.1:0-15115 GCA_036873815.1 Phacellophora camtschatica | reverse complement strand
GCCCTGGGAGAGTAAGACGTCGCCAGACTTTGTATAATCTGTAAATCTATAAACTAGAAAAACAACACTAAAACCACCCAAGTAATTGAGTGGTTTTTTTTATGTACGATTTTATAAGATTTAAGTACTTGGCTCCTGTATGATTTGTGTTATTTTTATATTAACTTAATTTGATATCAATTTAGGGGTGGGGTTTTTAAAATATGTGTTGTCAAATTCATAGAGTGTCTATATAGTACTTTATGAAACTATAAGGGGATGATTATGAAAAAAATTCTTTTCACTTTACTATTAAGTACTATAATGTCAGGGTGCTCTATCAGTACACGATATGTTTTTAAAAATTTTAAAAATATAGAAGCACAGCAAAAAAATACAGTATTAAAAAAGAGAATAAGCAGGTTTTCTATTTTGGGTATTGTGCCAAATAACTCAGATGTAGAATCAGAAGACATTTGTGGTAAAAATAATCTAGGGTATGTTGACCATGTTATAAAAGATAGGTTGCTTATTGTTGTTGAAAATTTAGATATTTATTGTATTAAGTAAGGAAAGTCAATGAAAAATTTTTTAATTTATATGATTATTTCGTTATTCTTATCAGGGTGTTACACTAAGTACAATCTGGTAACAGATAAAAACACTTCTGATGAATATATGTACTTAACTATGGCTATTTCTGTTGAACGGGATTTGAAAGTAATAAGTATATATGATAAATGCAAAGATTCTAAAACTTCTCGTTTAGAGATTAAACGCAATAGCGGATTATATGCATTTATAAATAAAACTACATTATTGGAAACAAAGCTGTATTGTGGATACGAATAAGGTATCTAGTTGATTATTATCAATTTTGAATTCTCGCTTGCTTGTATAGTGAATATGGAGGACATTACATGGTAAATTTCAATGACATACAGCCATCGGCTGATTTAACACAACAAACAATAAAAGATTTCTTAGATATTTTTTATACTAAAATCAGGAAACATAATACACTGGGTCCTGTGTTTGGTTTAAACATTCCAGATGATGATTGGCCAGAACATATGGAAAAAGTATACTCTTTCTGGATAAGAATGGTATTACGCCAAGGGGTATATAAGGGTAATATGATGCGTGCACATATGGGCGTCCGTGATATGACATCAGACCATATTCCACAATGGATTGCTTTGTTTAAAGATACTGCCCATGAATGTTTAAGCGAACAAGATGCGAATGTTTTTTTGTTTTACGCACAAAATATTGGGCGTAGTTTGGATATGGGATTATTTCATAAATTACAAGCACAAGGGCAAATGTAGAATGCAATATATTTTATCATTACTATGGGCAGGTGAAATTTTAGGGTTGGCGTTCATCGCTACTCCTGTAAAGTTTTTGGCAAAAGATTTGACATTGCCTACAGCATTACAAGTAGGACACGTTACATTTATTGCACAGCATTATGCCGATATATTTTTCTTAGTAACATTGCTTTTGATAGGTATTTTCTATTATATAACTGGAAAAAAAATAAGCCCCATAGAGATATCTCTTTGGGCTTTAGTGCTTGTACTTGTGATTTTTGAAGGGGGGCATCTGTTACCAGTTCTAGCGGAACGTTCTGCGATAATTCAATCAGGCAATACTCCACCTGAAAGCTGGCATCATACAGGCTACATACTCCTTACATTCATAAAAATGTCGTGTGGGCTAGCGTTAGGCTTGCGTAAGTTTATTAGTTAATCTTAAAATATATCTTATATTCTTGGCTTTCTGCGGAATGTTAAATAGGATGATTTTCTGCCTTCCCGTACGGCCTTGCGTTCATAGCGTGTTTCATACCAATCAGTTTTTCTAACGCCCCAATCTTGTGGACCGTTGTCCAGCCATTCAAAATCAGGATGGATAGGCGCCCATCGTAATATCCATTGTAAATATATGGGGTGATCAGTGGCAACTCGCAAAATAGCATTATCTTTTAATATACGTGCAAATGTGTTCAAGTTTTCTGGTCCAATAAATCTGCGGTCGCGGTGGCGATATTTCCTCCACGGGTCGCCAAACAAGGCAAATGCCTTATCCAAGGAAGCATCAGGTAATGCGTGCATTATATGGCGGGCATCATCGGCGTATATTCGGATGTTTTCTAGTTCATTTTCCTGTATGTCTTTTAAAAGTTTTGCAATGCCGTTCATAAAGGGTTCACAGCCTATCAATCCAACATTTTTATGATTAAGTGCCTGCTGTGCCAGGTGTTCTCCACCGCCGAAGCCTACTTCCAACCAAAATTCTTCTTTTTCCGTTGCAAACAAGCTTTGCATATCTAAAATAGGTGTTTCTGGTATGTTGGTCGGTTGAATCTGAATAAAGGGTAAAATAGAATCAAACCGTTCTTGAGACGTTTGTGTTAATGTTTTCCCTTTACGTCTGCCATAAAACTTTTCAGTTGTATGGTGTATATTTTTTATATCTGTGTTTTTTGTCATACGCATTTTATATCGGATTATATAACATTTGTCAAAGTTCTTGTATGGGTGTATACATTAAATATATATATTTTTAAGGAGAATAATAATGGAATCAAAAATATTAGAAGTGTTAAGGCAGATTCAAGACCCTGTGTCCCATATGGATATTGTGTCCGCAGGTATGGTGCAAAATATTAAGACGCAAGGTAAAAATGTAGAGTTTACATTACAAATAAACCCTAAAACTCCAGCGGATAAGCGGAATGCCTTGTATAAAAGCGCCTCAACCGTTGTGGGAAATTTGGAAGACGTTCATACGGTGAATGTTATATTGACAGCCGAGCGGACGGATGTATCCAAAGGATATTCCGACATAAAACACATTATTGCGGTAGCGTCGGGCAAAGGGGGGGTTGGTAAGTCCACCACCTCTACAAATATAGCGTTGGCGATGCAAAAACTGGGGTTAAGCGTAGGCATTATGGATGCAGATGTTTTTGGTCCCAGCCAACCCCGTATGTTGGGTATAACTGAAAAACCAGATACCAGTTCTGGGGCAGTTTTACCACCGTTGGAAGGGTATGGCGTAAAGGCGATGTCTATTGGATTTTTAGTAGAAGAAAACAAACCTGTTATTTGGCGAGGTCCTATGGTAATGGGAGCGGTTAAACAAATGTTGGAAGACGTTGCGTGGGGAGAATTGGATGTATTAGTCGTTGATATGCCCCCCGGCACAGGTGACGCACAGTTGACTTTGGCACAAACGGTTCCGTTAAGTGGTGCTGTTATTGTTTCAACACCGCAAGACATTGCCTTGATTGATGCCCGCAAAGGCATTAAAATGTTTGAAAAAGTAGATGTTCCCATTTTAGGTATTATTGAAAATATGTCTACTTTTGTCTGTCCAAATTGCACGCACGAAAGTCATATTTTTGGCAATGGCGGGGCAAAGCAAGAATCAGATACCATGAACGTTCCGTTTTTAGGGGGTGTGCCTTTGAATATAGATATTCGGGTGACTTCCGATAAAGGATTGCCGATTGTGGTAACAAAACCCGACAGCCCCAGTGCTAAAATATATATGGATATTGCCCATAAGATTGCGGATGCTTTGGCAGAAGAACAATCAGATTCGCCAGTAATACAATTCAGTTGATACTGGGCATAATCTAATACTAAAAAAAGACCATACGATGATTGTATGGTCTTTCTTTGTATCAGGCACTTTTTATTTTATTTTATTAATACGGATTCTTTTTTAAATCACAAAATTTTTGTTTATACGGTAAATTTTTTCAATACTATAAAATTATGATGCGTTAAATTTATCATCATCAAAATCACCAATTTTACGGGCTACAAGAGCGGATACAACCGTATCACCAGTAACATTTACTGTGGTTCTTGCCATATCCAAGATTCTGTCAATGGAAAATAATAACGCTACTGCTTCTATGGGTAAGCCAATAGCAGGTAGCACTATCATTAATGCTGTTGCAGATGCCCACGGTACGCCTGCGGTTCCCAATGATGCAAGTGTTGCAGTTGCCATAATGATTGCATATTCTGAAAAACCTAAATCTATGCCATATAAGTTTGCGATGAATACGGAAGATATAGCAGGGTAAAATGCACCACACCCATCCATATTGATAGTAGATCCCAGCGGTACGACAAAACCCGCAACACGTTTGGACACTCCAGCCTTTTCTGTTACCTCTAATGTTACAGGCAATGTACCATAAGAAGATGTTGTTGAAAAAGCCATTAACTGTGCAGGAAATATCTTTTTAAAATATCGGAAAGGATTTATTTTGCCAAAAATACGCAGTAATCCGCCATACACAAAAACAATATGCAGTATTGCTGTTAGATAAATAGCAACAATAACATCAACAAGGGGTAACAACGCTTCCAATCCATACTTTTTTGTAATGCCTGCCAACAATGCAAAAATTCCAATGGGGGAAAGTTGCATAATAAAACGCACTAAAGTGAAAAGTACTTCGGAAAAAGATTTGAAAAACGCATTAAACGGCTTGGCAGAATCGCCTGTTCTAACTGCTGAAACCGCAATAAGAATGGCAAAAATCACAACAGGCAATACTTTGCCATCCGCCATAGATTGGATTATGTTTTTAGGGAATAAATTAATCCAGTTTTCTGCTACAGGGGGGACTTTCCAACCATCCCAACCTTTTTGTGAAAATTCTGCACCCGCACCAACATTTAAAAGCGTGGCAACTGTCAAACCCAGTGCTGTTGCAATTAAGGCAGTTGTTAAAAACCATAAAATAGTTGTTCCGCCGATGCTTTTTAAATCAGAATAAGACCCTGACCCTGTGATGGCTACAATCAAAGTTGTGAAAATCAAAGGGATAACAATCATCTTTATGCTATTGATAAAAATCTTGCCAATGGGGTCAATGTAGGGAACTGCATCTGGTAAAAATTGACCAAATAAAGCTCCGAGAATCAGTGCGGAAAGTGCTCTTTTCCATAAGGCTATGGCTATCCATTTTTCTATCATTATTCGTTCCTTTTATTTTTTATATGAAAAGATATTAATATATAAAGTATATGAGTATGTGTCTTTTTACAATATATAATATAAAATTCTTTATTTTCAATACTATTAGAAACTTTTTAGGATATATTTTATTTATTTATAATGAAATAAGTATAAAACTTTTCTTTTTACAAATAGGCACAATATTTAATACCAGTGATTGAGAATAAAGAATGATAGAAATATTACGTGTTTTTACTTTATATCTTGACATAAAACAGATATAGTACTACATTGTATTTGATTAAAAGTTAGAGCCCTGAAAACATCATTTTTCAAATATTTCATTTTAATGATATTTCATTTTAATGATATTTGGGGTTTTAATACTGTATAGGTTTTATTAAATATAGCGAATGATTATAGTCAAAAGAGTACTGTAATCTAAATTACAAAAGTTAGGAAAGTTTTATGAATATTAAAAAAATAGGCTTGTTGTTGATTCTCCCTGTTGTTGCATTGGTGGGATATGTTTCTTTGCAATCTGGTGCGAGAGCATCATTTGAAAGTACATATGGCGATATTGCATTGGCAAATTTTGAAGACAGTTTGCAAACAGCAAAAGATTTAAAAAAGTCATTGGTTACGTTAACAGAAACACCAAACGAAGAAAATTTAAAAAACGCAAAAAAAGTATATGAAACAGCACGTGAAGTATACCAACAAACAGAAGTATTCCGTTTTGGTAATTCTGTAGTAGATGATTTTGAAGGTAAAGTGAATGCGTGGCCTTTAGATGAGGGTTTGATTGATTATGTTGACAGATCATACGGTAAAAAATCAGGTGAAAATCCTTTTTACACTGCAAATATCATCAGAAATAAAAAAATCCGCATTGCTGGTCTTAAAATTAATGCTTCTGTAATCAATAAAGAATTATTGAAAAAATTCCACGAAATTGAAGAAGTAGAATCAAATGTTGCAACAGGCTATCACGCAATAGAATTTTTGCTATGGGGACAAGATTTAAATGGTAACAAACCTGGTGCTGGTACTAGAGTGGTTACGGACTATGCAAAGGGCAGTGCATGTACCAATGGAAATTGTAATCGCCGTGCTGATTATTTGTTAGCAGCAGCAGATTTATTGATTGAAGATTTACAAGGCATTGTTACCGATTGGAAAAAAGGCGGACAAGCCCGTAAAGAATTAGATAAAAAAGGTATTTCCAGTATTATTACAGGTATGGGTTCTTTGGCATATGGAGAATTAGCAGGGGAACGTACTAAATTAGGTTTAATGTTAGGCGACCCAGAAGAAGAGCATGATTGTTTTTCTGATTTGACACATGTATCACATTATTATGATGTTGTTGGTATTAATAACTTGTATTATGGAATGTACACACGTGTAAATGGTGATGTTGTATCTGGATTGTCTTTACGTGATATTATTATGCGAAAAGATAAAACATTGGCAAGAGAATTAGACAGCCGTATGCGTAATGCTTTGGAACAAGCAAAAACATTATATACATACGCAGTAGACACGGAAAGCTATGATGTTATGATTGCAAAAGGCAATGAAAAAGGTAACAGAGTAGTTCAGGATTTTGTTGATGGATTGGTTGCATTTTCTAAATCATTAGAAAAAAGCGTAAATGTTCTAGGGTTGAAAACTATTGAATTTGAAGGTTCTGATTCTTTGGACAGCCCCAGTAAAGTAGGCTAGGTAACAGAGCGTTCAATGTATACGCCGTTGCAAATAGGACTTATTTATAAAAAAATGTCTACACTCATTTTGGGTGTGGGCATTTTTTGTTTTAAATGGGTGGTAATATGGATTTTTTTAATGGCATCGGTTTCAATGGAATTTGATGGTTTTACGTCTTTGGCATACGCAGGTGAAAAAGAAGTTCTGGGCAGAAATATATTCAGGCGTTTATGGGCACAATCCCCTGCATCAACAAAGACTGCCGATGGATTGGGACCATTGTTTAATGCACGATCTTGTGCCACGTGCCACGTCAAGGGCAGAAAAGGTACTCGCAAAAAAGGGCAATACCCTCGGCTTTTATTCCGTTTGAATAATGACCCCGTATATGGCAGCCAATTCCAACCCTTTGCAACGATAGGAGTATTGCCGGAAGGAAAAATATCGATTCGTTATACTTTTAAAGATGTATCCCTTGCTGATGGCACAAAAATTCAATTACGTGTACCGCAATATACGGTTACAAAAATGTATTATGGACCGTTGCAAAAACCAAACGCCTTGTCCCCCCGTTCCGCACCTAGTTTGCGGGGGGTTGCTTTATTACAGGCAATCAAGGCGAAAGATATTATAAACGGTGAAAAACAACAGAACGCAAAAAATAATGACATAACAGGGCGTGTACATTGGGTTAAAAATATTGAAAACGGAAAAATGCAAGTGGGTCGCTTTGGCTGGAAAGCCATACACCCCAATGTTAGACAACAAAATGCAGGGGCGTTTTCTGGGGATATAGGCATATCTACTGCTTTATTTCCCGATGGGGCTGGGGAATGCACGGCAAAACAAAAAATGTGCAAAAATGCACCTGATGGTAATGATGTGGAATATGATAATTTAGAAGTTCCAAAAAATTTAGAATCGGTAATGTTGTCATATGTGTTGTCTTTGGCACCAGATACCCCACGCACCACACAGAATATGCGTAAAGGGCAATTGTCGGAAAGACACCGTCAAGGGGCTAAAATCTTTGAAAAAATTGGATGTGCGGCTTGTCATACTCCAAAATACAAAGTAAAAGGGCAATATATATACCCATACACGGATTTATTATTACATGATATGGGGGCTGATCTGGCGGATGCGGTATCAGAGGGCAAGGCGTTGGGTAAGGAATGGAAAACCCCCGCATTATGGGGCAATAATCGCAAAGGACGAAGACAAAAACAGTATTTCTTGCACGACGGCAGAGCCAGAACCGTACAAGAAGCCGTGTTATGGCATGGGGGCGAAGCGAAAAAATCCACAGACGACTATAAAAAATTGGATAAAGAATCCCGTGAAATTTTACTAGATTTCCTTAAAAACTTGTAGAAGTTTACGACTTTGTATATATAATGAAGATAAAAGATAAAAGATAAAAGATAAAAGATAAAAGATAAAAGATAAAAGATAAAAGATAAAAGATAAAAGATAAGACATATAGTATAAAAAGCAGTTACATTATAAAACACAATAAAAAATACTGCTATCCTGCACTTAAAAACGATAACACACAAGCAATCACAACATCACAACATCACCACATCACCACATCACAACATACCGTTACATAACAAGGAGTAAGACGAATGCAGAAAAACCTTAGAATATTTTTAATGATAATGGGTGTGTATGCCGTAACTATTTTTACTCCAGCACAGGCACACGAAAAAACATTATTTAAACCGATGGTGCGGAAAATTTTATCGGAAGGGATAATACCCGCCTATAGTGATTTGGATTTTGTTGCAAAAGAATTTAAAAATAATGTCAGTTCGTATTGCAGGGGTTCGGGCTTGGAAAACAATGCAAAGGAATCCTTTAAACAATTAGTAATGTTATGGGCAGGATTGGAATGGATAAGCTTTGGACCCGTTGCCTATAATGACAGGCGATTGCGTTTTACCTATTACCCCGACAAACACAGAGTTGGGGGGCGTCAGCTAAGAAAATTAATAGCAAGTGAAGACAAAAAAACAGTGGATATGATAGCAACAGGCGAAGCGTCTTATGCATTACAAGGATTATCAGCATTAGATGCCATGTTGTATTCTTATAAAATCAATAAAAATAGTTTTTCTTGCAAGGTGGCGGTTGCCATATCTAAAAACCTGTCCAATATAGCATCGGAACTTTACCGTTCTTGGAACGATGAATTTGGCGAATTATACGGCTCTACAATGACCGAAGAACAAGCAGAAGTCTTGGGGCGTATTATGTTAAAAGACATAGGAATTCATTTGCAAAAAATGCAAGAATACAAACTGGGCAAACCGTTAAACAAAGGCAGAAAAGTAAAAACAAACGCAGTAGAATACAAATACAGCGAACTTTCCTTGACTGCCCTTTTAATAAATTTACAAGTGTCAAAAATGGCAATGGCTGGGGCTTTTGACAAAAAATTACATCAAATCGATGCACAGCGTCTTACTGCAATTTTGAAAAAACTAACAGAATCCATTGAATCTGCACCGTATTCTTTAAAGGTTAGTTTGAAAAAAGATAAAAAACGTATACAGGATATGTATGACACTTTGGCAGTGTTAAGAGCAATGTACAAAAAACATCTATCAATTTTATATGGTGTAAATACGGCCTTTAATTCTTTGGATGGGGATTAAACTAAACGGTAAACAATGACAACAAAACCACGAAATTATAATACTTAACAGGCAAACTAAACACTCAATAACAGGTAAGCCAAGCATACATAACAGGCAAACCAAACACTCAATAACAGGTAAGCCAAACACACAAGAGCAGGTAAGTCAAGCACTCAATAACAGGTAAGCCAAGCATACAAGACCTTGGGTTGCTAAAAAAAAGGTATAAAATAAAAGCGAGGCATATTAAGGTGAAAATTAACAGAAGACGTTTTATGCAAGCCATGGGGACAGGGATATTTTGCCCTGCGGTTGCATGGGGGCAAGAAACAAAAAAAAATGATATATTCATCAGCTGTGCTATGGGGCAAGATAAAAATTTTCACGTGGGGGCTTTTGACAGAAATGGCAGAAAAAAATACAGTTTTGGATTGCCAGACAGAGCGCACGCCATAGAAACCCATCCCCATAAAGACCATGCGGTTATTTTTGCACGTCGCCCTGATACTTTTGCAACTGTTTTTGATATATATACGGGACGTGTTCTGCATATGATACGTGCTGGGGCGGGGTATCATTTTTACGGTCATGGCAGTTTCAGCCCCGATGGTTCAATTTTATTCAGTGCAGAAAAAAACATCAATACAGGGGCTGGGGTATTAGGGGTCAGAGATGCCAATGATGGTTACAAAGTTTTGGGTTATATTGATGCGGGCGGAATAGGACCCCACGAAACAGCACAGCATACGGACGGAAAAACATTGATTGTTGCGGTGGGGGGGATTCAAACCCATGGACGAAAAAAAGTGAATTTAAAAACTATGCAGCCTAGTTTAAATTACATTGATATGTATACGGGTAAAGTAATATCAAAACATATGTTACCAAAAACTGATTTTCAATTATCAATCCGCCATATGGATGTATTGCCAAATGGGGCGGTGGTGTTTGCGTGCCAAAACCAAGACAAAAGCAAAGAGGCTTTTTATAAACCCTTAGTTGGTATTCATTCGGGGCAAGATAATTTGACTACAATTTCAAATATAGATATGCACACACTGGAACAGCACAAAGGATATTGCGGCAGCGTAAAATCGGATATATCTGGACAATATTTCTCTGTATCTTCGCCCCGTGGTAATGTTATAAATATTTGGTCGGTAAAAGCACAAAAAATCATTGATACTATATCATATGTGGACAGTTGCGGGGTTGCCCCAACAGGGCGAGTAGGGGAATTTATGATTACATCAGGATCGGGGGGCTGTGCTATATATAATGCAATACATAAAAACACTGCATATGTGGATACGCCTTTTACTGTTGGCAATCAGTGGGACAATCATTTAACATATGTATAACAATACAATGTATGATGTTTATAGCAAGGATTAATCTGCGTATTTTAATATCAGATATAATACTATTAGAGTATTACAATATGGTGTAATATTCATAGCAACAAAACATAATAATAAATTAAAGCTCTGTCGCAGAAAACAAACACATTGCAAAGTAATATAACAGAACGACACTAAATTAATACCATATACAAGGAAAAAATATGACTAAACTTACACGCAGACAATTTTTATCACATACGGGCTTTACAATATTGGGCGCAGGCATTGGGGCTGGTGCGGTTATGGGTACGGATACTTTTATGACCAGCCATAAACGCAGTACACATTCCACAGACAAAAACGGTATGGAAATCGCAGAATTTGATTTATCTGTACGACAAATGGAAAAACGCTATATGCCAAAGGGTAGAACAAATGTTATGGCGTATAATGATGGTGTACCTATATTGCGTGTAAAGCAAGGACAAACAATAAGAGTACACGTCAAAAATGACTTGCCAGAACAACAAACTACAATCCATTGGCATGGGGTGCGATTGCCAAATGAAATGGACGGCGTGCCGATTTTAACGCAAGATCCTATCGAACCGGGCGACAGTTTTGTTTATGAATTTGAATGCGTTGATGCAGGGTCGTTCTGGTTCCATACACATATTAACAGCAAAGTTCAAATGCGTTCGGGTATGGTGGGCTTGCTGATAATAGAAGACGAAACAACCGATTTATATGATAACGATATTGCATGGGGCTATCAAGATTTGGCGTTGTTGGATGACGGTAACCACTATGGCAATGAAATGAAAAGCTCCATGTTAATGCATGCGGCAGCTATGGGCGGAATACTGGGTAATTTCCCACGTGTGAATGGTAACCCCATAGTGAAAAACACAGAAAAAGTAAAAGCAGGTAGCGTAGTGCGATTACGATTTTTAAATGTGGATAACACTCGTATTATGAAGTTAAGCCTGTACAAAGGTGAAGAAATATACAAAGATGCCCAAATTGTTGCCCTTGATGGTAACGCCTTAAATCGCCCTATCCCCTTAAACCGATACCGTATGGGACCTGCAATGCGAGTGGATATAGCTATAAAAATACCAACAACGGTGGGTGAAGAACTTACCCTTAAAAATGTTTTTGCCGAAACCCCTTATGCGGTGGGATCATTAAAAGTCATATATGGCGACAGCACAAAAAAAGCCTTTCCACCATTGCCAAAGTTGAATCCTATACCAAAGCCCGATTTAAAAAATGCTATCACATTAGATTTTGAATTTTCCAATATGGCAATATCACCGGCAAAACACGGAGCAGACGAACCGATGACATTTTGGGGCATTAACAAACGTGCTTGGGGCAGCGAAGATGTAACCGCAGAAAATTACCCAGAACCATTGGCAAGGCTGGAATATGGTAAAACATATATATTCCGATTGAAAAATATTACAAAATTCAGCCATCCAATTCATATGCATGGGCATACATGGTGGGTTGTCAGTGCCAGCAAGAAAAAATCATTGATTGATTATCACACAGATACTGTACTTATTCGTCCACGCGAAGAAATAGAGGTGGCTTTTGTTGCGGATAATTTAGGGGGTTGGATGTACCATTGCCATATCGTAGACCATATGATGACGGGAATGATGGGGTATATTACTGTAAAATAATACGTATAATATTATATAACAAAGTTATAATATGCTTATAGTTGACACTTTAAGCATATACTATATACTGCAAAAATATAAGCACACTGATGTGCAATTCGTATAAAGTGAAAAAGGATTATTTATGTTTAAACGCATTAAAAATTTAGTAGTATTCAGCTTGCCATTAGTGGGGTTACAGCTGGCAGAATTTGCATTGGGCATAACAGATAACATTATGTTGGGTAATTACGACCCTGTGGCGTTAGGGTCTGTTACTATTGCCATATCCATTATTATACTAGCATTATTACTAGCATTTGGTTTTTTAATTCCTTTGCCGTCCATATTATCACAAGCCAAAGGTGCTGAAAATCCAAAGCTGATGCAACGCACGGCACGAATGGGTATTTTATGTGCATTAGCATTAGCGGTATTAACATTTGGCACGATTAGAGCCTGCACGGAAATTTTACCGTTGTTGGGTTTTGATGATACTACAGTTATGCAGGCACGAACATATTTAAATATCAGAGGCTGGGATATGTTTCCAATAGTCCTTGCGTTACCGTTTCGTGGTATATTACAAGTCCATAAACAACTCTTTTTCCCGACTCTTATTACGGTGATGATGATACCTGCGAACTTGTTATTTAACTGGATGTTTATTTACGGCAATTTCGGCTTTTCAGAAATGGGCATTGCAGGATCGGCATACGCAACTGTATTAACAAATATGTTGGCGTTTGTGGGAATATTCACAGTTCTTGTACTTAAAAACCGTAAATGGCAATATGCTTTATTCCGCAATATGCATAAACCTGATTGGGAAATTTTACGCCATATCAGCCGTATTGGTATACCGTGTGCAGTCGCAGTCTTTTTGGAAGCGTCCGTATTAACCTCCGCCTCTTTTTTAATGGGAGGCTTTAGCTTTGAAAGTTTGTCCGCCCATGCTATATTGTTAAATATAACGATGGTAATATGGTGCGTATCCTTTGGCTTGGGTATGTCTACCGCCATATTGGTTGGGGAACAAGCGGGCAGAAAAGATATGAATGCCATAAAAACTATTTGTGTAACAGCCTTGTGGACAACAGTATTATACGCAGTATTTATCATAGTTCTATTTGCAGGTGCCGACCGCTTTATCATAGAATTTTTCTTAAAACCAGGCGAGGCAATGTCTGAATTGGTGGCAACCATTACATTAGCATTTTTACCAATAATGATATTTTCCGCATTATCGGATTCTTTCCAAACCGTGCTAGCAAATTTATTACGGGGTATGAATATACAAGACGGTTTACCATTAGTATATTTAATAGGGTGTTATGGCGTAGGCTTTAGCACAATTTATATATTAAAAGAAGTATATGATTTGGGCTTAATGGCAGTATGGATAGGCTTGGCATCTGGTTTTGCAGTAACAACATTGGTAATGGGATTATATTTGATAAAAGCATTACGCAATCCAAACGCATTAAAACGGGTTAAAACGGACTAGGTAAAAGAAGTTTATATTTAAAAATAACAGCTCATAAAAAGGATACCTTATGACCAACACAGAATTACACACGGACGCTTTCAAAGTTTCAAAAAATTGCAATTTATGGAAAGCCAGCCTGAAAACAGGTGGAGCAATTACAACGGACGGATCATTATACGCAATACAAAATGATATTGTTGGCATTGGCTGGGGTGTTTTGGGCAATCCAACCACCGCCGAAGAATATTTACAAACAGCGGAATCCATATACCCAAAAGATATGATAAATATCACAAATTTTGTCAGCCACGCAAAACAAAATGACATCATCATCGCCCGCCATAACAGCAAATATTATATCGGATCAATCCAAGGGGATTGGTATTATGAACAAGACGATAAAAAAGGCTTTCACAATCAACGCCGATGCCGTTGGGTACATATTGAATACCCCAATGATATGATAAAAAGCAAAACAAAATTACGGAATGCATTTCATAATATAGCAAAAGACAAAACGGCGATTTTTGAATTTTTAAACCAAGACGGCTTTATTGAATTTGAATGATTCTTGATTTATTTTTACAGATAAAAGCCCCAACCTTTTTTTGTCGCCCGCCATATTTTAATTATTGTAATTGTTTGTTACTGTATTTTTTCACAAGCACTTCCGATAAAACGTGGACGGTTTTCGTGTCGTCTGAAGTGTCATATTGATTATAAACACCATAGATTTAATAGTGTTTTTAGATTCGATGGATTTGCTGTATTTTATAAACAATTAATTTTTTTATAATTGGAATAGTGCCATATTCCGATATACAGTGCATGTGGGTTAATTATTGTCAACGATTCGGTAATGATATTGTGTATAGTTAGTGTATTCATTTTTAACGCTAAACTTTTTGATGATATGAAAAAGATTATAAATTTTATTAAATATGAGATATTACTACTTTGTTATACATGAAAAAAAGTGAGATTATGTATCTCGCCTTTATTCCTCCCCCTGATGTATTTTAAAAGTAAGTTTTTCATGATGTGTGTGTACTGTATCTTTTTGAAATAAAAGATTTTTTATAGTTTTTATGTAAAAAAATATTGACTATTCTTTTTGTTATGTAATAATAAATGAAAATACTTACATAATATATACTATAATAGGTTTTAAATAATGAAAAAATTCCCATCTCACTCTTATCCTACAAGTAATAAAATTAAAATTTTATTAGCCTCATCAACATTAGGAGCAATGACCAGTGTATCGTATGGTGCTATATTGCCGTC